>JASJET010000244.1:2520000-2636590 GCA_034092305.1 Diaprepes abbreviatus
AGCACGAAAAAGTAACTGACCATGCTAAAAAAGCTTTGATGGTCTGTAGAAACTTTGTAGGAAAAAGCTGAGGAGCAAACTCAAAAATCCTGCAGTGGATGTACACTGCAATAGTAAGACCAATCATCACTTATGGCACAGTGATCTGGATAAAAAAGAAGCAGTCTAGCTAATACGAGAGCTAGCCTCTACAAAGTTCTGCGACGGCCTGTGTATGTATAACTGGGGCAATGGAACCCTTCCCAGCGGCCTCAATGGAAGTAATCCTATACCCTACACCTCTACCTATACTTGTGGAGAGTATGGCGAAGAGGATAATTTATAGGATGATGACAGTTGAGGTCATAAAACGAAGGCCCAATTTATCATCTAGAAATCCACAAATCTCGGACATTCCCCAAGATTAAATGAAAAATAAATTCAACTTCAGCACAAAGTTGAGTTGCCAAAGCGAATGGGGCAGTATCATCATTGAAAAACTCAACAAGAAATGCATTAAATGGTATACAGACGGCTCAAAAACAACGGAAGAAACCGGAATATGAGTGTACCAAGCATTTTCCAGACAGAAATATATGCCATTAGGAAATGTATTCAATTCAACAAAGAAAAATCTATTGCGGTCAAGAGATTATCCTCATGTCGGATAGTCAAGCAGCCATCAGTGCACTGAGCTCTCGAATTATCAGCTCCAAGTTGGTCTAGGAATGCCTAGAGGAATTGAATGAGTTGAGTAAGAACAATAAGGTCACCTTCATGTGGGCACCGGGACACACCGGGGGCTGAGACACCATCTTTTAGGCCAGAACCATGCTGTGGAATCGGTAGCAGCGTAATGCCGGAAGAACTAAAAATAGAAGAAGAAAACAAGATGTGCAATTATTGGATGTAACTGCAAGATTGCAATAAAAATTTAAAAAAAAGTTTTTTAGTTTTTTTTAGCTTCAAACATAAAATAAATTAAGAAGCTCAGAAAAGAATATTACTTCAATAATAAATTTAATTGTTGGTTGAACAAAACATTAAAATAAAAAGAAAAATAAGTGCCGTAGCTATTAGCAATTACATTAAATAATTAAAATGATTTTTGTTCATCTCAATGCAAAAAACAAGACGATTTCTAAAGTTCTTATTATCTCAAAAATTATTCTATTTGTCGTACATTTTCGACAGGTACTGAATAAAGTAGGGACTTTAAATAACCCCAAAAAAAGTTGTGTAGTGGATTTAGATCCGGTGAACAAGGAAGCCAAGCAATAGGCAACCTAAGTGATCTCGTGCATAAAGAACGTTTCCAACCTTTGACCATAAGGCACATCTTCAAATAAGCTTGGCAAAACATTTTCCAAAAAGTCTAAATATGCGGGTCTGTCTAAACATCGAGGCATAATATGCGGATACCTTCTAAACATTGATTGAAAATTTATTTTCAAGTTCATCCTTGAAAATTACGTGCCCATATGATTCTATTGAAAACAATTATAAAAATTTACAATACCTTTAGGCGTAAACCCTGATACGACAGTGAAGAAAACTTTATTAAAAAAAAATCGGCCTGGCGGCATTTAAACTGCATGCATTCACAAAAAAATTAACTCTGGGGTGTAGATCTTGAAGTTGAAGAACCTAAACTCATTTTAAACGATATGGGCAAAGTTGTTCATTTAAAACTTCCCTCTTGTAACGCCATTTTTCTCGTACTTATATCCGGGTTGGGCTGCAACAAGGTCTAGAATTTTTTCTTTTACTTCTGGGTTTCCAGTAGTGCGGCTTCTCTCACAGTCATTTCCATTTGGCATATTTTCTCTTAAGAGTTGGTGTAATTTAATATATAATTTCTCGCTAGGAATTTGCTGGTTTGGAAAGAATTTTCGAAACAACTTGCGAGCGTCCTGACCACAATACATAAATTACATATCCGCTAATTCTGTAATATAATAATCTTGCATTTTATTTCCATGTTTTGACTAGAGCTTTCAAATAAGATAGATAATTGTGATTCTTTATAATTTTGACATCAACCACAAGTTACTTGATATATTTTCTTTTTAAATATATAGTCGTCATAAATTTAGTTTGATGTTTGGTTTAGACACAAATAAATCAGAGTTTATGTATTGATTTCATTAAAGCGGGTTTCCCCCTAAACTATTAATGTAGTTATTTTTTTAAAAAATATCTTTTTTATGTAAATAGTTTTGAACAATCATAATTTTCAGGTACAATTTTAAAGTGTCATGTAAAAAAATAGGGATAAATAAATCAAACCGCATCCTGTCGAAACTCCTCTGACTAAATTTACCGGTCTAAACATCAACAAATAGAATGTTTTGATACTAGCAAACACATCGAAGCCTCAAGCAGTTCTAAAGATATTAAATAAAAACGAGTCTTCGAGACCCACTTCCATATGAATTTTTTTTTATGTTTTCATCTCTCCCTCCAAAGTAAACGAACGGAATTTCCGAACATCCTGTATAGTTTCTGTTTTGCATGACTCGAGACAATTGAATTATGAACCGTTATGGTAAATTTATCTTTATCAAAAAGTAACAATTTCCTTACCAATTTAAATTACAAACTTGAAGTATTGAGTAGTGTATTTTTTAACTGGCGAAGTATTTTATTTTGAAAAGCCGTGTACAATTGACATTCACCCTTATGTAGCTATTTCGAAAGTAATATCTTTAAAATCGACATGCGATTAGACGGAAATAAGAAGACCGCTTACACGACACGTATAATTAAGCACCGAATTGCGTGCTTACCTGCAAACCATGTAAAGTATTCATTCAAACCAAAATATATTTGCATTTTAAGCATTTTCGAAACCGTTGAAGTGTTATCGTCGTTCCAATTTAGCTTGCTGAGAAACAACCCACACCCCACCTATACAACAAGCATCCTCTAATCAAGGCGCTGTCACTATGTAATTAGACTTTCTTTTTCACGTTGTTTTTTAAGAAAGCAGAAAGAATAGAGAGAATAACAAAGGTACATTACTTTGTATTGCGAAACGTGACTCTTCATTAACATAATATCAATTTAATTGTAAATTCTGTACATTTTAAAAATCATTGCATTAAAATTTGTAATTATTATTTCCTTTTCTATCTAACACAACAGAAATTTTTCTGGTATGGTTACTAAACAGCAAATTGGAATAATCTTAATGCCCGCCCTAAAAACATTAAAGAAGAATGCCGCTTGAAAAAGTCAAGGCCGACTCCTATAGATCTACCACAAAAGATTTTAAGATAGGTTGACTGATTGTAAAAGATTAGTCTACTAAGTTTTAAAGAACAATAGATCAATGATAATTACGACATTAAGTTGTTTTTTTTTTTGTTACGAAATCAGTATTCAAAGATTCAGGGTTCATGTGGTCCTGCAACAAAAAAAGATAAAAAGTCAATGACAATGCAATTGATATGTTGATTAATATCCTTCTATTAAAATATTTTTTATTCATGTATTGTATTTTATGATATATAAACCCAATACAAAATACCCTTTCAGGGCAAAGTTTTATGAAAAGATATTTTTAGGTTAGTCTATTACTAGTTGTATTTCATATTAGAAAACGATATCAAAATCAATAGTTTTTACACAATAAGGGTTGATACTTTTTACATCATTTTATTTAACTATACGAGAGCCGATCCTAATGCTTCAGCTCTGCCAGATTTCTAGTACTACATCTCAAATTCTGTTTATAGGGCACACAAGCAAATCTATGTAACATTTCAATCTCAAGAAGTTTTTCGTTTGACAAGATAGATGCGTAAGTTAATAATTGAAGTGTATTAGTAGCAAAATGCAGAAAACAGATTGCATTTAAATTCCTTATGTCAATGTGAAATGGTGATGTGAATTCACGTATGGTAGAAGTTCATGCGATGACGAACATGCAACTAGACTTCCGATAACTGTGCCGACTCAAGAAAAATGCACTTATTATACAGAAAATGGAACAAAATGACAGAATCTTATTATACGCACCTTATATCGAAATTGTGAGACGTAAATTGCAGAGAAAAGTTCACAGGTGTGGTTTTCAATCGGAATAATGCATACAGTCACAAACCTTGCCATGGTTGCTACTACTTTTAAAATTTAAAATTCAACAATCAGCTTATTCATGCAGTGATAATCACTTGTTTCTAAAACTAAAAGAAAATAGAATACCCATTATAAAAGCTTTCATGCTAAGAAGTTATAACTATCCTAAATTAATAGTTTCTGAAAGTTGGGCAACCAACAGGAAATTATAAAAATGTTGAAACAGCATTGAGATAAGTGTAAAAAATTTTAGACATTTACATATTCAGTTTTTATTCTAAATATAGTACATAAGGATCGACACTTGTATATTGTAAAAATCAACACTAGTTCATTGAAAATAACATTTTAAAATTTTCCAAAAAATATTTTTTACAATTTACACTTGTTAAAAACAAAGAATTTTCAGGTAAATATTAAGTCATAACTTGATTATTAAGGACCTAGTCTGCGCTTACAGTTAAATATTAAGAGATTAAGTTAATTATGTCAATTTACTTTAGCAGATTCACCTAAAACTACTATTAACTTTTTTCCTTTAACTGGACCATATTAAAATTAAATATTTGCGTTGACAAAGAAATCCTAAATATAGTTATACTACTTTTATGCAGTAATGAAACAAAACAAAACGATTCGTGTTCGATCTGCCAACCACAATGATGTTTTAAAAAAGTACAAAGAAATAATTTATTGCTCCATTATTATTTCTGACATGGCAGCTTAATCCTTTGTTCGCATCTTAGAAATTATATTTACTTATATAGTAACTAAATTAGTAAAGCTAAATGATCATTTAAATGAACAAATTATTCACTCGCCTAAAGCTAAATTTTATAAACCAATTTTCCTCCCGTCATCTCTCATACGTATCCCCTTTAATATTAGATAATAAGTTTAAAATCAAAGAATAATTTGGTGATCGTCAACACAAGGATCTATTTTAATAGTATTTCTTATATAAAGCTTTCAGTTTACCAGCAACGAGATAGAGTTTCAAAAAAGTTTGCAGAACAAAAGGTCATGATATTAAATGAACTTTTTCTTTGGGGCAAATGGAATAAAGAAAAGCGACAATAAGATAGGTAATTTAAATTTTCGTTCCTTTAAATATTCTATAATTTACTGAAAAAGTCGAGAGTCTGATTTAACAAAAGAAAATATTAGTTCTTAATGTAAAAGTTGAAACATTTTCTTTAAAATTCGGTAGTACTTACTTATCGTAAATTATATGTTATGTAAGTCATTTATTGATGCTTGAAAAAAATATTTAATGCTATCTAGAGGACTGTAATAGAATTATAGAAAATAATAATAACGGAAATTAAAATCAAAAGACCGCCGCACACAAAAAATTTTCATGATAAAAATCAAACGTAAATTAACATAAAAATGTTAAAAGCCTTTGTAACATAGCGACTACATAGGCAAACTTCGTAGATTATACATGATGATGTGACATGTAAATTATTTATAATTGAAATACTATGTATGGTTAACAAATATCTCTAAAGTGGTTCTCTTAATAGGTATCTGTCAATAGTAGAATGACAATGCAGAATATTGAATTTAATATGTATAAAACGCGGTTGGAAAATTATAATAGGCGACGAGTATTATTTCTGTTTGTCAAGATATATAATTTAGTAGTTCGTTTTGACTTTAGTACAATATTAGGAAGATGTTTTACTTCAAAAAGATGGTAGGCAATATTAGCTATAATTATTAAAACTCTGAATGTGCATACATGAATAGAAATATTCTCTAAATAAAATTATAGTTTTGTAGGGACTTTAATAAATACAATATTTTAAGCTCTCAATTAAAGAATAAAAATTAGGCCAATAATTTTCATTTCTCGGACATAAAACTAAAAGAACAACTTCAAGAACTAAAAAAGATGTAAAATTTAATTTTAAAACCGCTGGTGTTAAGAAGTTTAAATCTTCGACAATATTTAATTTAAATAATGATACCCTTTTTTAGGTTATGGTATTCTTGAAGTCGTCTTAACTTATTAGAATGTAGTGTTTCACAGATGGGAGCATGTATCGCATTAATCCGAAAACATATCAGTTCGTAAATTCTGCTTCTTGTAAAAACTAGCAAAACCTCATGTAGAAAATTGTATATCTCTAGTTAATGGCGTTTATACTTGATAACGATTAGAGATACAACCTAATCGAAATGTCGTAAAAATAAAAATAAAGAAAATGCAATACAACCACATTTTAGTCAATCTGCAACATTGTCTACCACCTTCAAACAAACGTTGGTAATGGCGTTCGCCGCTTAAGGTATCAGTTTGAGACCAGGCGTGGACTCAGTAAAGTTGTCCCGCTTTAGTAGGATTTTCCATGTGGAAGAGTGGTCGAGTAGATCTGTCCTATTTAAAGTGTAGCTCTTTTCCATTTCAATACAGGGCACTAGATTAGTTCGTGAATCCATTGAAACTGAAACGAACGACACTGTGAATAAGAGAGATCGTGCACTCAGCACCATTCCTTTTAGAAAAACTAAAATTAAAATACACATTACCTTATGTCTTATAAAATTTTATTGAGAGATACAAAGTCATTATTTACATTAAACATGAAATAAAATGTTGGTCAGATAACCATTTCCACTCCGTTGGCCGGTATATACTTCTAACGCTTTGGGTTAAAGGCCGCTGGATTTCCCGAATTTGGCGTTCAATTCCTTTTTTGAATTCTTGATGTTCATGGTGGTTCTCATAGACCTTTTTAAAAAAAAATTCAGAGGAAGAAATTGAAACAGGTTAAAATATGCCCAGTTTTTTTCTCCTTAAAACGATAGATTACACGTAAATGTCAGGTAATATCAATACAAAAAAATTAATTTTTTTATTTATCTGGTAAACCTTTTAAAAAGGAATAAAATCCAAAATCTTATATACACTGTAAAAAGGAAATACATTAAATTTAATGTAAATGTGCTGGAAGAAAATTTCACAAACTTTTATTAATGCATTTAATATAAGTCATTAAACTTAATAATTTATATTAATCAAAATTAATTTATTTCATTAAATTTAGTGTAATCATACGTTAAATTTAAAGTTTGAAAATTAATTTTTAAGGTGACTATGTACATTAAATATACAGCCGGTGTTCATTGAATTTGAAATATGTTATCAAATATTTAATGCAACAACATTAATATGAGTTCAAATTCTGAAACTACCAGGAAAAGGTGGACATTTTTCCCAAAAGTAGTTTCCGCCATCTAGACCGGTTTCGAACTCATTAGTTCCCGTCAATACGGGGCAGACATGTACTACTACTACACTATAAGAAAATTGAGTCCTTGAAGCAACTTATATCTTACTAAACAAAAAGTTCAATACAAGTTGCGCCATCCCCTGGAATCTCATGCCATGTATATTGAATAATAATTCCTTTAGTATTAGGGTACATGTGAATTAATTTTAATGTACAGAGGTTGAAATAACTTTTCATTTACTTTATTGAAATTTAAGATACCATTTAATCAAATTTAATGTACAACGAACTGATATTTGAATGAATTACTTTAAATTCAAAGTAAATGTAAATTATTCACGATTTTTGGTACATAATCATTAATGTTGAATGAACAAAAGTTCAATACAAGTTGCGCCTTCCCCTGGAATCTCATGCCATGTATATTGAATAATAATTCCTTTAGTATTAGGGTATATGTGAATTAATTTTAATGTACAGAGGTTGAAATATCTTTTCATTTACTTTATTGAAATTTAAGATACCATTTAATCAAATTTAATGTACAACGAACTGATATTTGAATGAATTGCTTTAAATTCAAAGTAAATGTAAATTATTCACGATTTTTGGTGCATAATCATTAATGTTGAATGAACATTAAATTTGCATTAAATTTAAGGTTATTTTTAATAGTGAACGTTTCCGTTGCTAAATCAAGTCTGTCTAAATTATGATCTCCAAGTTTAATTGAACGTTTCACGGGAATTTTTGTAAATGAAAAACAACCTTAGTATTTGAGCAACCTCGCGAATTAGGTTGACATACAGGATATCATTATAGATATAAAGACAACATAGTCTTTTAATTAGTGGCAGTTTAAGTATCAAATGCTCGAGAATTATTGTTTTAAACATTCAGGGACCAATAAATGAATGCACATATCTTTATTGTAAAAGATCAAGCAATATTATGAGTAAATAAATAAAACATCTTGAAATTTTGAATTCAGATATTTTCTGGTCTCTAAATTTTGATTAAGTTATTAACAGGTTGTACCCCGAAGAAATCAAGAAATAGACGGGTTTTGTATTTCAGTGTATGTTTTTATTAAAATCGGCCAAGCGCTTTCGGTCTAACAGACCATCCTCAGGGCTCAGACCCTAAAAACAAGAGAATATGGTCAGCAAATAAGCTTAGTACTTACCAACCATACTCACTCGTCAAAGGGCACACCTCAACCCTGCCAGTTTGAGAGCAGCCGCCAGCCGTAGCCTCCACACAGAACAAATTGTACACAATTAAAAAACTTTTAAAAAACTTTGTCACAAATTAAAATTAAAACAAAACATTCAACAGACTAGTACATTAACACTGTTAAAACAATAAACCTCTTTAATAAAAATCCAAAAGAGTGAGGTTATGCCACCCAGTCATAGTATAGCATAGCAACAAAACTGTCCAAAAATTAAAACTATATACAAGTATGTGTAAGCCTGAATAGAGATTTTCTGTATTAGTTCTATTTCAATTTCTTGTCAATTGTATTTCAAATCAATAATTCATTGACAATGAGCGAAAAGAGAAAAAAGGGCAGAAAGAAAGGGCAGTAAAAGTTTATTAATCTATAACGTTGCTGTTATCGGTCATTCTGTGATATATTTCGAACACTTGGGTTCAGTGGCGTGAAATGATTTCCATTTTTGTAAAAAAGTAACAAATTACACGAACATAGGCGTAGTTGAAATTAATAATTTAAGAAAAAAGTTTGAAAATGGGGTTGCGGTCATTTACGTTGTTCATTCTTATATTGAGGCAATGGTCGGGGTTTCTCTTTATCTCCCTGCATATTTCAAGATCCTCTCTGTAATCCAAGGTTTTTGAGTTATTACCCCTGGAGTGGTATAAGATTTTACTATTATGTGTTGGAGAGAAACTGTGTTTGGTAAAACTAATATGGTGACCAAACACAGAGGCTTGAGGTTTGTTAATATGTTCTCTAATTCGGACTGCTAATGGTCTAATAGTTTTTCCTATATACGTCGAAGGGCAGTCTGGGCAAGAAAGTTGATAAACCCCACTTTTTTGTATATGAGATATCAATTGTTTGTTATTGACCAGATGGGAACTGAGTTGATTTACACTCTTAAATGAAATCTTCACATTTTGAGTGTGATTTGTTAGAGTCCGTGCTATTTTATTAGAGAAGTGACCTAAGTACGAGAGTGAGAAAAATTTTCCTTGCTGACTTTCATTTTAAGAAGTCGAGCTGTAAGCCTCTTGGGATTCTTTCTTATTTTTAATTTTCTCTATATATTTGTCGATGATTGTATGCTCATACCCATTGTTTACGGCAATTTGCTTGAGAATATTGACCTCGTTGTTGTAATCCTCCGCTGACATGGGAATGTTGAGCAATCTATTAACATAGCAGTTTATTGAGGCCATTTTATGTTGTAAAGGGTGGTTAGAATTAGATGAAATTATGTGGTCTGTTTGGGTGGGTTTTCGAAAGATTTTGAAACTGAGAGAATTATTGGTTTTTCTGATAGTTAAATCTAAAAAATTAAGTTTGTTTTCGGTTTCTATTTCTAAGGTAAATTTTAGAGCAGGATGTAGAGAATTAAGACTATTTAGAACATCAATAGCCTGCTGTTCATTGCCCAGAATAATTGTAAAACAGTCATCCACATAACGAAGCCAGTTAATTATTTTGCTCTCAGAAATCAATCTCGGAATTAATGCATTTTCCAAGTTATCCAGGAAGATGTCTGCTAAAAGAGGAGATAGAGGATTCCCCATTGCCAACCCCGAGGGTTGTTCGTAGTATTTGTTATTGAAAGCAAAAAAGTCCTGAGATAAACAGAACTTAAGAAGGGTCATTATACTAAGTTGGTCGTCACTAGAGATGTTGCTCGCTGTCAACAGATTTGATATAATCGGAAGATTTTCCATCTTCGGAATCGTCGAAAGCTTCTTAGACGAAAACAATTTTAAAGAAATTCCGAACAATCCACTTTCTAGTTTCGTTATAAAAACAAAAACCTATTTCAACTTATGCTCAGATTTTATAAAAAAATATAATGGAAATAAATATCTTCTAATTTCTAATTCGTGTTTACCCCGTTTATATGGGTTACCAAAAATTCATAAGCAAGGAGTACCAATTCGACCTGTTGTAAGTTTTACCAATACTCCCGTTTCGAGACTGTCTTCTTTTTTGAACGCAATCCTGATTAAACTTATCAAAGATAAGACTAAGTTTTGCGTCAAGAACTCCACAGATTTGGTCAAAAAACTGAACTCTGTAACTATGCCAGACGACTCTTTGCTTGTTTCCTTCGATGTATGCAATCTGTTTACGTCGATTCCGAGGATGGAAACTCTTCCGATTATATCAAATCTGTTGACAGCGAGCAACATCTCTAGTGACGACCAACTTAGTATAATGACCCTTCTTAAGTTCTGTTTATCTCAGGACTTTTTTGCTTTCAATAACAAATACTACGAACAACCCTCGGGGTTGGCAATGGGGAATCCTCTATCTCCTCTTTTAGCAGACATCTTCCTGGATAACTTGGAAAATGCATTAATTCCGAGATTGATTTCTGAGAGCAAGATAATTAACTGGCTTCGTTATGTGGATGACTGTTTTACAATTATTCTGGGCAATGAACAGCAGGCTATTGATGTTCTAAATAGTCTTAATTCTCTACATCCTGCTCTAAAATTTACCTTAGAAATAGAAACCGAAAACAAACTTAATTTTTTAGATTTAACTATCAGAAAAACCAATAATTCTCTCAGTTTCAAAATCTTTCGAAAACCCACCCAAACAGACCACATAATTTCATCTAATTCTAACCACCCTTTACAACATAAAATGGCCTCAATAAACTGCTATGTTAATAGATTGCTCAACATTCCCATGTCAGCGGAGGATTACAACAACGAGGTCAATATTCTCAAGCAAATTGCCGTAAACAATGGGTATGAGCATACAATCATCGACAAATATATAGAGAAAATTAAAAATAAGAAAGAATCCCAAGAGGCTTACAGCTCGACTTCTTACAATGAAAGTCAGCAAGGAAAAAAAAAAAAAAAAAATTTTCTCACTCTCGTACTTAGGTCACTTCTCTAATAAAATAGCACGGACTCTAACAAATCACACTCAAAATGTGAAGATTTCATTTAAGAGTGTAAATCAACTCAGTTCCCATCTGGTCAATAACAAACAATTGATATCTCATATACAAAAAAGTGGGGTCTATCAACTTTCTTGCCCAGACTGCCCTTCGACATATATAGGAAAAACTATTAGACCATTAGCAGTCCGAATTAGAGAACATATTAACAAACCTCAAGCCTCTGTGTTTGGTCACCATATTAGTTTTACCAAACACAGTTTCTCTCCAACACATAATAGTAAAATCTTATACCACTCCAGGGGTAATAACTCAAAAACCTTGGATTACAGAGAGGATCTTGAAATATGCAGGGAGATAAAGAGAAACCCCGACCATTGCCTCAATATAAGAATGAACAACGTAAATGACCGCAACCCCATTTTCAAACTTTTTTCTTAAATTATTAATTTCAACTACGCCTATGTTCGTGTAATTTGTTACTTTTTTACAAAAATGGAAATCATTTCACGCCACTGAACCCAAGTGTTCGAAATATATCACAGAATGACCGATAACAGCAACGTTATAGATTAATAAACTTTTACTGCCCTTTCTTTCTGCCCTTTTTTCTCTTTTCGCTCATTGTCAATGAATTATTGATTTGAAATACAATTGACAAGAAATTGAAATAGAACTAATACAGAAAATCTCTATTCAGGCTTACACATACTTGTATATAGTTTTAATTTTTGGACAGTTTTGTTGCTATGCTATACTATGACTGGGTGGCATAACCTCACTCTTTTGGATTTTTATTAAAGAGGTTTATTGTTTTAACAGTGTTAATGTACTAGTATGTTGAATGTTTTGTTTTAATTTTAATTTGTGACAAAGTTTTTTAATTGTGTACAATTTGTTCTGTGTGGAGGCTACGGCTGGCGACTGCTCTCAAACTGGCAGGGTTGAGGTGTGCCCTTTGACGAGTGAGTATGGTTGGTAAGTACTAAGCTTATTTGCTGACCATATTCTCTTGTTTTTAGGGTCTGAGCCCTGAGGATGGTCTGTTAGACCGAAAGCGCTTGGCCGATTTTAATAAAAACATACACTGAAATACAAAACCCGTCTATTTCTTTCTAAATTTTGAGTTTTGTTTTCTTATTCGATATGTTTCTGCCCGGGTTTCTGTAAGCCTATACCATACTATTTCCATATTAAAATTTTAAATTTAGAGTAAAAATTTGTGGTTGAATATCATTGCAGATCAGGGGCGGAACAATCCAAGAATTACAGTGATACTATGTAGCGCCATTTTAATTTTTTTTTTAATTATTTTTGTACGAATGACATATAAAAGTCACATATATTTATGTTTTTTCTTTTATTTTGTGTTGTGTTGTAAAACTCAATGTATTACATTATGTAGTTTTTAGCAAATACCACCGTAGAAAACAACCTAAAATGTACGACAGTCGAAACAACAAGGTTAGAAACAAGTTAAAACGTTTAACCGAAATCTTAGCTTTCGCAGTTAAGACAGTTTTCGTTATCTTCTTGACAGCGGTTTTCGCTTTCAAGTCCCCTTTCTACATCCAAACTTTAAGGGTTGGTAAGAAGCTCATTAATCTTTGCGTTGTTCGTTCCTCTTAAACTCTTTAAAACAAAATCTTATAACTTTTGTCTTCTGGGGCAATTAGCTTGTTCGATTGTAATAATAAATGTAAATAAGTAGCCCAAATTGGTTGAGGAATATACAAGATTTGATTCAAATCATATTAGGCAAAATAAAATAATATTAGTTTAAGTGATATTAAAAACACTGATTCCTATGCTTCACTCTAACCTTTTTAGAATAAGAACTGGACAAAGTCTATCTGTATTTTACTTCTCCCACAATTATTCCAATCTTTATATAATTTTATAAGCGGTGCTCTAATATTTCTAAAATTTTCTGGAAAAAAGTGCCCAGCTTTTCTCAACCGCTGGTAATATGAAAATTTTTTTGCTACTATACTTTCTTTTAGTTTAAGAAAGACGCGATAGGTACTGAGGGCCAGGTCAAATGAATAAGGTGGAAATTAAAGTAATTCAAATTCGGATTTAATATTAGCAGCCATGGCATAACAAGATTAGTGACTAGACATGATCTTCAGATAGAAGAGTCCCACCTTTCATTAACATTCCCCTTCATTTTTTTTTATTACGTCCCACAATTTAATATGACTTGAACATAAAAAAGTGCTGCCATAGTGTATCTTTTCTAAAAATATGCCAGTTTTGCCCAAAGAGAGTTAAAAAAAACCTTGAAAGCACTACACAAGTTCACTTTTGAGATATGGTTACAACACGAGGTATCTATTTTGCGAACAACTTCTTCATGCCTAAATGCTTTGTTAAAATATCACAGACAGTTTGATAGATGTTTCTTTCGAATTAAGTATTTCCTCGTTAGTCGTGTTTCGCAGAATAAAATCATATACGATATCAATGGTTTCTCGAGTTATAATAGTTACTACAGGTCAATTTACATATTCGTCTTCGCATGAAGTTACAACATATTTAAATTTAAGGCGTCACCATTTCACCAAATCGTACACTCAAGGTATTCTTCAAGTCTTCACTAATTTGAGTTGCATCATAACCATTTTGAAAATATTTTGTCGCTACTTTTTGCTCGACACCCTCCAAATGTATGCAATAAACAATGTGATATACAATATTAGAAGGGTGAGGCATAAGAATCAGTCCTCATACTTGACATTTTTTAAGTCAAAATAAATATAATTATTCCAGTCTCGTTTGGTAGTTAATCAGACCAATTCGTACACGAAAAATTTGTAAATAATAGATAAGTTAAGAAAAATATACCATTATATATAATTGACGTAGTTAATTAATATAGTTTAATTCTTGTAACATATCTACCATCACTAGAATTGAAACAAATATAATCGATAGGGTTTTATATTGACCTTTAATAATTTAATTTATGACAGGCTAATTATTATGCTGTCTATTAAAAAAATTCTTTGGATAATTAAAATGTATTCGTCTTTAGAACAGATTAGGTTATCTTCTTAGAAAAAGTTTAATTGCTTAATTTATCTATCTATCAAATTTTGTACCTTAAAAATTATATTATTTTATATAATATGTACATATTTTTAATTTAAATCTGAAATGAGTGAAAGTAGGATTAACTTCGACTTAAATATTAAATAAGAAATATAATATTACGATTTTCTCCACTTAAAATCAGTCACCGAATTCAATAAAAAAAGAACACTTTTCTCTACTACATAACAACCCTTTAAAAACTACTTCTTAAACATACCAAATAGTGATGACTCATCGATAAAAGGACACATCCGAACTCAGAATGTTTTTCGTTACAGTATAATATTTTTATAAGGACGCAGCCGAATTATCCTAGTCTTCCGTTACACTGTCTCCTCTTAATTCTGATCCTTCGATATCACCGTGGTATGGCTTCAACCTGTGGAGATGTACTAATTTCATTTTGGCCTTGGGACTTGGTTACATTCTATAAACAACGTCATTGATTCTCTTCAGAACCTTATATGGTCCTTCCCATGCGAGTTTCAGATTAGGTGATTTGTCGTTTTTCCTCTGTGGAATCTATAACCAAACCTTACTGGAACCCTGTCAAGTTTGCCTTGATGTCATATCTTGTCTTCATTCTGTCTATGGCCAGACCCATGCGTTCTCTAACTAGGTCATGAAATTCTCGCATCTTGTCTTGTAAGTTTTCAATCTCCACACTTTCATCAGTCGAAATTGTGAAAGGAATGAGCAATAGAATGGAATGAGGTGTGCTGGGCCTAGTGCACGGCGTACTAAGGAGCTTCTCTCCTTGGGAAGAAAAGAGCTACGAATTGTGGTGGGATTATTGACAGGACATTGTCACCTGACGGGTCATCTTTATAGAATCGGTGTCGAAGATGACCCGACGTGCAGTGCTTGGAGGAGGATGAAACTGTTGACCATGTCCTCAGAAAATATCCAGCGCTTAACGGACTAAGACAAAGATATTTCGAAGATACAATTTTATTACCGGAAGCAGTTAGGTAAGTTCAACTAACGAGGCTGTTTGGATTCGCAAAGGCAATCAGTCTCGAATAACCTGCAGCGATAGTGGGTCCAATGGAGGCCTAGGCATCGATGATATAGTATCACCACCCCTTTTTCATTCATTCATTTATCAGTCGAGAAACCGAACATTATGTCTCAAGGCAATCCAAGTTCCTTTTCAAATAAGACCTCGGATGGTTCTGTAGTTTCACGAACTGCGGATAGGTAAAATAAGAAGATTATAATTAAATCTTTCAACCGTGTCATCTGACTGAGGATGTAAAGCTGTTGTCCTAGTTGTACGGATTCTAAGTAGATCGCAGAGTTTGTGAAAAGGTTTTGATTGAACACTATGTCCTTGGTCTGAGTGTAGCTCCAAAGGAATTCCACATCGACTGGTTAGGAATGGCAAATACCTCAGACCATTTACTGCTGTTTCTGAAAATAGTTCAGCTATATCCATAGTCATCCATTCAAAAGGTATTCCAACATTATACTTCTTCAGTTTTCCCTCAGATCTTGTGCTTGGACCTTGGCTAGCTGCATATTTGGAGCACTGTCTACACCTTCAATTTAGATCTGGACAATAGTTTACCCTGTAAAATCCTTTTAACATTTAACTACTAATTTTACTGCTTCGTATGGTACCTTTTCGCCTCATTTACTAATTTTGACATAGCTAGGAAGAGTATTGGCTACCTTTATTGGTGTGATCTGAATTGACTCTTCTCTTCGTAGCTATATTTATTTGCATTAGCGGCAACTTCCAGATGGTGTTTGTACATTATCCAAGATGTTTGATCGTCGTAAGTTGGGGTTTTGATGTTCTGTCCGGTAGTTATTACTTTATAAGAAGGGTCATGCTTCTTTATTTTATTGACTTCTCTCTGTAAGTCCTTATTTTACATTCTATCCCGTCTACGATTTCTTTCATTTCTTGTTGTATTTCTCATATGTCTTTCTATACATCTGAATCATTACTATTTACTTCAGGGCATACTTCTCCGTCTTGTCGCACTTCGCCTATCTCTTTCTTAAACTTTTGCGTTTGTCCCAGTATAATCTGATGGAATTTTTGCTGTCCTTGTACAATGACCTCGTATATCCATTTGCAAAATTTATTTTGATCCTTTGGACAACATTCATCCTCGTTTTGTTTTTTTTTTTTAATAGACGGTCGTCTTTTCTTTTTTTTTTCTTTGGCGACGTTCGTCTTCTTACTTGTCTTTAAGGTGACGTTTTTTTTCTTGCTGTTTCCCTTTTTAGCAACGTGCTTTAACTTTTTGTTTTTTAGTCGACGTGCTTCTTCTTGCGGTTTGTAAGACTACGTTCTTCTATACTTCATTTATTTGCTCCGTATCGGCTGTTTGCGATCTAGTCTTTACCAGAGAAACTTCTAAAATGTTGTTGACAACATGGTCCGAAACTTCTTTCTTGATGACAGTACCGATAGTGAAGTCAGTGTTTCGCAATCTCTTCTAGTTTTCAAATAAAAAATTCTAGAACTTTGTTGAAATTTCGATTCTAAACCTCTCTCATAATGAAAAATTTGATGGGAAAGTCAGTTTTTTGCTCTTAGTTTCCAAATAGAATGTTCCAGAATCTTGTCAAAAACTCGGTTTTTAAGATTATTTAATGATCAAAAACTGGATCATAAAGTCAGTTGCTCGTTATCACTTCTAGTTTCCAAATAGAATTCTCTAGAACTTCGTCGAATATTCGGTTCTAAGCTTCTTAATCGATAACAAATTCGATGGTGAAGTAAGTTTTTCGTCAACTCTTCAAGTTTTCAAATAAAATGTTCTAGAACGTCGTCGAAAATTCGGTTTTAAGCCCGTTTGTTGATGAAAAATTCCATGATAAACTTGGTCTTTGGCTATCTCTTCAAGTTGACAAAAATAATGTTCAAAAACTTTGTCAAAAATTCGGTGCTAAGCATCTTTATTAATGACAAATACAATGGTGAAGTAAATTTTTCGTTATCTCTTCTAGTTTGTAAATAAAATTTTTTATAACTTTGTCGAAAATTCGGTTTTAAGCCTCTTTCTTAATGAATAATTTGATGGTGGAGTCAGTTTTTCGCTATCTCTTCAAGTTCTCAAATAGAATGTTCTAGAACTTTGTCGAAAACTTAATTCTAGCTTTCTTTATTCTTGACAGATTCAATGGTGAAGTCAGTTCCTCACTATCTCTTCAAGATTTCAAGAAAATGTTCGAGAACTTTGTTGAAAATTTGTTTTAAGCTTTTTATTGATGACAAATTCCATGGTGAAGTCAGTTTTTCACTATCTCCTCTTATTTTCAAATAAAATGTTCTAGGACTCTGAAGAAAATTCAGTTCTAAGCCTCTTTCTTAATGAACAATTCGATGGTGTAATTAGTATTTTGTTATCTCTTCAAGTTTTCAAGTAGAATGTTCTAGAACCTGGTCAAAAACCGGGTTCTAAGCTACTTTCTTTTTTAGTTTCCAAACAGAATGTTCCAGAACTTTGTCGAAGATTCAACCCTCAGCTTCTTTGTTGATAACAAATTCGATGGTAAAGTCAGTTTTTCACTATCTCTTCTAATTTATAAATAGAATGTTCTAGAACTTTGCCGAAAATTCAGTTCAAAGCCTCTTTCTTAATGAAAAATTCGATGGTGAAGTAGATTTTTTGCTATCTTTTTTAGTTTCCAAATAGAATATTCCAGAACTTTAGCGAAAATTCAACTCTGATCTTCTTTATTGATAACAAATTCGATATTGAAGTAAATTTTTCGTTATCGCTTCTAGCTTCTAATTACAATTTTCTAGAACTTTGTCGAAAATTCGGTTCTGGGCTTTTTTATTGATATCAAATTCAATAGTTAAATCAGTTTTTCACTATCTCTTCTAATTTCCAAATAGAATGTTTTAGAACTTCGTCAAAAATACGGTTCCAGGCTTCTTTCTTAGTGACAAATCCGATGCTGAAGTTCGTTTATGTTATCTTATTGAGCTTCAAAATAGAAGGTTCTAGAACTTTTCGCAAATTAACCTTATCTTTTTACTTGATAACAAATTCAACAGTGGTATCTAGTTTTCTCTATCTATTCTGGTTTATTAATATAATTTTCTGGAAATCCAGAGATAATCCTCACTTCTGATACCAATTGTTACGATTTTCTCTCTTTAAAATCACTCACTGGGTTCGATAAAGAAACCAACACTTTTCACTATTAAAGAACAATCCTTTAATACCTACTTCTTAACACAAACTAAACTACTTTTATCTTATCCCTATTTATATACCTACAGAAAATACAAGAATACAAGGATAGAATTAGACTAGCAACATGACAAATAATGATGACTCACCGATTTATTTCTATAAGGACCCATTCGAACTCCGATAGTTCTAAGTTACATGATAAAATTTCTATAAAGACACGGCCGAATTCTTTTAGTAATTCGTTACAATATGTAATAAGTATATCCAATTATAGAACAGGGTGGATAAATCATTTTGGCTTAATTTAATTTTATAGGTTTATTAGCTGTAATGATCTATAAGAAAAAATTAATAAAAATATATCTTGGATCCATACACCCTGTCAGAATCGAATTTTTTGGGGAATATTATGTCACAATCTGAAAAGAAATGATATTACGCTATAGCATGATCCCAAAAATATATTTTTAAGATTATATTTTAAATAAATTTATTCACAGCGCTATTACTTTCCATATAAAATGCAAGAAGTATTAAAATAACAATAGCAAGAAGTATATAGCTATTTATTTGATGTCAACTGCGATTTATTAATCTAATATTTTTTCCTCGTCGATATTTTCCCCACAGTATGTGTATTTTAGTTATATGAATTTTTATGAAACATTTATTTTTTGAAGTATTACGATATTTTTGCAGTCATTATAGATTTTATTTACCTGAATATTTTCAACTAATAAATGCATAAAAAAAATCTTTTTACCAGCGAAAACTATACTTCCGACTCTAGGAGGCTATCGTCATATTATCCGAAGTCTGCTTTGACTCCAGGAAATATACCTGGACTAATTAATACCAAAGATGGTTGGTTTAGAATTTTTCTCTAAATTCCGTACACGGAATCAAGTACATAATATGTGAAAATTTTTGAAAAATAAGAAGTATTTTTGTTAGAGTTGATAACCCTATAAATACAAAATTAAATAACATTGCGACTTAACTAAGAATTGTTAGAAATTTGGTTAGGCTAAATTAATTATTTTAACCCTTAATGCTAATGTCAGCATTCATTAAACTTCATCTGACTAACATTTAATTAATTTTCACAAAGGATTTGCTAAGGGTTTTACCCACTTATCCACAAAACTGTAGATAATTCTAGAAACTGTTTGTCGGTACTGAAGAGATACGTGTGGAGGGTCCTAAACTAGTCTCGTTTTACAATAGATGTTTAAAGCTGCTAATATTATGAGGAAAAGAGGATTAGAACAAGAATCTAGACTTGGGGTAGTTATATCTTTAAGTCGTTAGAATCTATCCTTTATTCTCAACAAGGCATGTCGGCCCAATAGTCTCTTATGTTGCTTAATAAATTCAATTTGTAACATGTTACTCATTAAATGAAAGATTCGAGAAGTTCCTTCGCAAATTGGGAATGTTTGCGATTCGGAGAAATCTTGATTGCAGTATTAACAACAATGTTTTATGTATATTTGATTTTTATAACTCTTAATCGATCTAGAGTTGAAAACATTTAACTTTGTGAGTAGAGTTTCCTCTTAAATAGAACTGTATCTTTCATATTGCTCAACAATAAATAGTTCCGAATAAAAAATACTAAATTATGACACATTAGGAGGCAAAGTGGCATAATTTGTATATATGATCTTTAATTAGCAAAACATTTTTAAATAACAGATTAGACCGTTATTCTTATCATACCTTGAAGTTGTTTGTTTTAACAATAAGGATTAACAGCAAAATAGAGAAGTAATTATCATTTTGAAAAGCTTATTCAGTTTATTCAAATTTGGAAATCGTTAATTTTATTCTGCCCCAACATTTTATACAGCTTTTTTAGTCTCTATAAGGTTCATTACAATTTGGCTTAATCATTTGGTATTTAGGATTACTAAAAAAATGTAGAATCTTTTAAGTTGAAATTCTCAATTAGCCTAGATATTAACCACATGACATATTTTACTGACTGTGTTTGCACAAATGTAAAAAGGGACAGAAAAAAGTTTAATTAGTCCTTGACATATTAAATGACTCTCGCCCTCTAAATTGATTATGAAGTATAAAATTTAGTCGCTAAGTCTACTCCAAATTTAGTGACAATATTCGCGGTTCCTGCATTGTAGGGTAAATTAACCTGATGACCATAAGAAGAAATTAGTGAAGTGATTTTGATTACAAGGTAGGTCATTTGGGTATTTGTGTCATACTGTCGCCACATCTTCCATTTACATATGATACATTTATTTTCTCTTCGCCGTAACCAAATTTATATACCGTCCACTAGCTAGTTTTTTGTCTCCACCAATACAGTCACTATGAATCCCGCATCAATACTATAACTTTTCAACGCGTGGAATTAATCGATTTTAGTTCCATTGGTTTTACTTTGCATCTTATTTTTAAAAATCTTAATTAGGAATTATTTTCCATATTCTTAAATGAATGTGATTAATAATAATTGAAAGAACAATTTGCTTTTAAATTTACCAAATAACAAATTACAATAGATACAAAAAATTAGTCAGTAAATGGTTATTCAACTGTTGCTTAAATGCATCCCCCAATTACTAGCTGGTTCATTTCCGATGCAGTTCCTCTCAATCGATAGCAATTTCAAATTTGCAAGTCACTTTCAACTTGTCTCTGCGAATAGCAAATCATGATAAAATTTAAAACGCAAAGTCTGTCTTGGTTTAATAACGATCTTTCTGCTCATTTGAATGCCGACTTCGGCAATTACCAATGATTTTCTTTTTGTTATCTATAAAAAGAACCATCCTTATCATTATTGAAATGATATGCATTTTATAATTATACTGACATTGCATTAAAGTAGTCAAATATTACTCGGTAAACGATCAGGAGAATATACTTGTACTAGCTCCATATAAGGAGTGAGAGGTGCATAAAGCATCAAAAAGAACGATTATAATGCAATAAGACTAAAATGATGCCTTTAAGGATATACCGTATTGTCATTAAGCATTAATGTAACATTGACTTGGAGACCATTTAATTTTGATTGGTAAATTTACTTACGTTCTGATTTCTAATTATGGAAATTAGGAAAATTTCACAGTCATTAAAATTCAAAGTCCACTAAATTTTTTTCTAACTCGTACAAAGCTAAACTGTATTAAATTAATAATGTGTAATTAGTTTGTTATACAATTTGTTGCATGACATAATTAATGCATTGGGCATAGTGAAATTTACCTTAATTAAAAACTGAACAAAAAACACAATGTATATTTACAAGCATAACTAAAAAAGTATAGTAGATTAATCCTCTGCTGACATTAATTTTTTTCGTTCCCTATATTAAGAATAGAAATTGCATAAATATAACTTATGAAGTTAGTGGAATAACAATGTTGCTTCCTTGTAACTCTTAATATATTTTTTATTAATGGAACCTTATTAAGATTGTACTGTATATCCTCACAGACATACATACCTTCATACTCGTTAAAATTTTGTAACATTAAAATCGCCATCACTAGAGCACTAGAGGTCACTTTGTTATTGTATAGAACAACCCTAAGCGAGATTTAATTTGTAGAACATTGTACATTGTTTATTTTATGTAAACAATTTGCTATGGCCCCTCGAGCTGTTCGTTCCTCTATATGAACTAATTAACGTATTGCGGACAAGCAAAAAGTTTTGTTTGTATGATTTTCAAATTCAGATTTGATTCCTCTGATTATGATAAAGCATTTTTATTACTCTTATCTCTGAAATATCATATAAACATAATTACAGACAATGCAATGAACTTTTTTTGGTTACTCGGTGTTATAACTGTTTATGTAGTAACGTCATATAGTTTCTTTCAGAAAAAAAAAACAAAATCAATAAAATAGCCCAGTTTACTAATTCAAACATCTTAATAGTATAATTGGTAATCTACCTATCAAGATAATATACGATATTTTTAACATTAAATTATCTAGAATTTTTCATTTTAGTATTATTAAAATCTTTATAAAAAGTAAGAAGTTTTTATCATACTAATTTTAAGGCGAAATACCTAAGTGCACTTTCGAAACATTATTAGGTTCTTCAACATAAAATTATTACGTCGTCCCAAACAATTGAATTAAAATAATATACGGGAAAAGATATTGTCGTTACGTGCAGTAAAAACTATTTATCAACACCTCAACTAAATCATAACATTAACATGTCTAGTATAAGTACGTTCATGTACATCGCTAACTTACATGTGCCCTTTTAAAGATTAAGGAATTTTTCAATATATTTATTTTTTAAAATTTTATCCCCAAAAAAATTAAAAAAATCAGGATTATATGTCAAATCCACTAGAACAAATATCGATAGGCAATGTCACAGTCACACTTCACATTAAAATCTATATAAATTTAAATTATATGTACCTCCAGACTTCATGTCTGACATCTTACTGCTATTGCCGGGATTTTTGTTTAAAAACCTCTGAAAAGTTTTTAAAATTTTAGTATTCACAAAATCAAATCCATGCTTTAGATTACTCTCCTGTTTGTATAAAGCCGTAGACACGTTTTTTGTGTGTCTGCTTAATCTACTATCCAGGTATTGGGTTGTTATTCCTATGTATTTTTTGAGCATTTCATACATGGTATGGAATAAAATATATTTGAACTTTTTTTAAACAACTTTACTTTTTAAAGGTGTCAAAAGTGAGGATAGACAGTCTTGGGCTTAATAACATAAAATAGTATTGTGTTTCTTTAAGTATATTTATTTTTTCAGTTAACTTGCGACAAATTTTTTAATATAATTAATTGTGGTATAAGAATTTTGCTATAAAATCTAAAAGTACGTTATTTGACTAATCTATTTATTCGTTCTAATAAAAAATTGTTTTTTTAGTAATTTTCTAACTTTTTTCAATGCTGCTAGTCTATGTTCAGGTGGGATTAAAGTTAGTGCCCTATTTGTTAGTCCTATGATTGATGTTTTTTTTAGATATAGGGTGGTCTGCATTATGATTAAGATAACAACCTGAGCAGGTGTTTTTATGTAACATTTAGTTTTAAGTTTTTCGCTTTTTGATCAATTTCAAATAGAGAAAATTAATTTCATTATTGTGTTCAACTTCCCTTGTAAATTTGAATTTAGGGTGAAAATTATTAAGTTTTTTTGAATATTGCCTATACATACCTTTTGAAAACAATTATAGGTAACTCAGTTTTTTTCAAGACTTCTTCTTTTAAGTATTCTATAGCTAGTTGGCGCGTTCTATATGTACACCACTCCCCTAGGTAGCTGCGTTGCCCCCCCTACTCTCCCACTTTCGGTCACGTCTGGTAGCATTTTTCAGGTATTTCACAGACTTTTTAAGGCAAAATTAAAATATATTATTGTAGAATGATACTTCTCCTTTCAAAATCTTTCGACAAAATCAAAATCGGATCATCCATGATGCATCGAGGCGCGCCGAAAGATGGCAATTGTGCAAAAATTAAGGAACATACGGAGCTTGGTTTTGACACACATAAAATAAATATACGAGGTGTGACAATTAAGTTCTTGAAATTTAGTTATAACTCGGGAACTGGCAATACAGCGTCGTTTGCTAACATCTGTCTAGAAAGGGGGACCTTCCTTTTAATTTCAGTCCATGGTGGTAGTCGATAGCATGTTTGATTTGTGTTTTATGCGCATTTTTCGAAAGTAACTTTTTAATGGCGTCGTTCCCGTAAACAAAGTCAGCAGTGGGTGGAAAAAGGTGGAAAAGGGTGGGGAGCGGCCAACGAAAGCCAGGATATCCAAGTCGCGACTGAAGACAATGTTGATCATTTTTTTCGATATCCGCGGCATCACTCATCGTGAATATGTTCCTGCTGGTCAGACAGTAACTAGACAGTTCTATGTTGGCGTTCTGGAGCCGTTGCGGGCACACGTGTTCCATGTGCGATCCGAACTCGCCGAGAACGGCTGGATCTTGCATCATGGCAACGCGCTGGCCCATTCCTCGTTCATTGTGCAAGACTTTTTGACGAAAAAGGCATTCCAATGTTGCCACACTCAGCCTATAGTCCCGACATTGTCCCCACTAACTTTCTTTTTATCCTCAAGATGAAGTCGCACCTCAAGGGAACTCAGCATGGCGGCATGCAGGAGATCAAAGAAGCTATAACCATGGTGCTGAACGGGTTAACTTCGGAGGATTACCAAGCGTGCTTTCAACCGTGGGAGCGACGTTGGAATCGTTGTGTATAGTCAGGGGGGGACTATTGTGAAGGTCGATAATAAAATTTTCCACGAAACTTAATTTGCTTGTTTTTTATTGACAAATTCCCGGAACTTAAATGCCACATCTCGTAAGTTACTATTATTTCGCAAAAAGCTAACGCTTCAACCTAAAAACTGGCGGAGATATGAATTTTTGAAAAAATGCTGAATTTTCCTGTTTTTCCCATTTTTCTCCGTTCATAATAATTCAATTCAGTCGATCCAGTTATCATTTTGTTGGTATTTTTATTGTCTACAATTCATATTTACACCATCGACATTGCTTCATCAGTTTCGATTATATAAGCAAAAAACAAAAAAATCTTTTTTTTTTGGTTTTAATTGTTTAGAACAAATTTATGGAGCATAGCTGAGAGTCGGAAACATACCAAAATATCACTACGGATTATTTTAAGTGTAATGGCAGGGTCAGTATCCTGAGAGTGTTTTTGTCACGAACAAATCTCTATCTATTTGCCTATTATTCAATATATTGAGTTCAACCTCTTTATACTACCAGAGGCTTCGGTTTTTTCCCGTATAGATTTTGATATGAAATGCATATATATATATATATATATATATATATATAATAACTTCTAGCTTTTCTTTTTCACCTTTTACGGCAAGGAATTGGCCGTAAGTGGGTATCTCCGGGGATTGGGGGCAGGACAGCTGTGCTATGTCGTCTGGCTCCACGCCGTACGACGAGGAAAACGTTGAAAAACTTCTATGAAATCTTTGACAAGTCACTGATAATCTAAGAGAATGACACTGACAACTATATATATATATATATATATATATATATATATATATATATATATATATATATATATTATTACGAACTTTATAGCGTAGTACCTTTCATAGTATTAGTTTGTGGTGGTAGTTTGTAGGGTTTTAGGTATATTTTCTAATGTAATGAACTTTGTAACGTTTTATATTTCATAGTATTAGTTTGTGTTTGTAGTCTGTAGCGCTTTAGGTATATTTTCAAATGTAACGAACTTTGTAGGGTTTTATATTCTATAGTTTTAGTTTGTGCTTGTAGTTTGTAGGATTTTAGGTATATTTTCTACGAGTTCATAATTTATTTAATTAATTTTACCTTCGTTAATTTCCTCAGGCAACGTCTATGAAAGAAGGTCTAGAAACCGCCGAATTATTCCTTTTTCTTATTTTTATTACCCCATGTAGTACGAAAATCCTTCTAGAGAATTAGGGAATCTTCCGGTATCGACCAAAACGGTATATAAAGGGTCCAGATCGGCTTTCGTGGTCAGTATAGTTTAAGAGCTCCTCGTGGCAGCTTAAAATTGTTTGACAAGTGTCAAAAGTAACGTTGACAATAAAAATCTTTTGAAATAATAGTGTATTCAATAATACAGTGTGTGTTCGAAGATCGGCCGACCGCAACAATATATATATATATATATATATATATATATATATATATATATATATATATATATATATATATAAAATAAAATAAAATAGAATAAAATATTGGCGAAGCGGACGTGAAAATTTGTCAATCTGGAATAACTCCGGGTCCGACAGATGGCGACAGCGCTGTTTCGTCCTAATATGGGACTCGTCAGGCCACCGCAGTCGGTACAAACCATCATCTCGCCTTTGCATCGTATAAGCCATACTTATAATCAAAATACGGCAAATAAGACGACAAAGGCGACATCTCGATGGTCCATTTGATAATACAAGAACCATACAGATTAATAAAGTTTGTAAGAGAACCGTCATATGGTGGCACGACGATGAATTAAAACAGAAATATGTAAAATCGAGTACACGAAACGCGCTGCCCAAAAGATAGGGGTCGCATTTTTCGGTACTGGCAAGCAAGCATACCGCTATTTAAGCAGCTAAAGCCACGTGCCGCACCAAACGATCCCACCATGAGAGCATCGTTTAGCGTGTTTCAAAGCCAAACAAGTAAATAAATATGTAGATAAGTTTTTGTCCGTGTAATTTAAAATAAAATAGAATAAAATATTGGCGAAGCGGACGTGAAAATTTATCAATCTACATGATTCTCGTATTAAAAAGTGCGGAGCACTCCAAAGTATGGAATAACTCCGGGTCCGACAGATGGCGACAGCGCTGTTTCGTCCTAATATGGGACTCGTCAGGCCACCGCAGTCGGTACAAACCATCATCTCTCCTTTGCATCGTATAAGCCATACTTATAATCAAAATACGGCAAATAAGACGGTTTGGTGCGGCACGTGGCTTTAGCTGCTTAAATAGCGGTATGCTTGCTTGCCAGTACCGAAAAATGCGACCCCTATCTTTTGGGCAGCGCGTTTCGTGTACTCGATTTTACATATTTCTGTTTTAATTCACCGTCGCGCCACCATATGACGGTTCTCTTACAAACTTTATTAATCTGTATGGTTCTTGTATTATCAAGTGGACCATCGAGATGTCGCCTTTGTCGTCTTATTTGCCGTATTTTGATTATAAGTATGGCTTATACGATGCAAAGGCGAGATGATGGTTTGTACCGACTGCGGTGGCCTGACGAGTCCCATATTAGGACGAAACAGCGCTGTCGCCATCTGTCGGACCCGGAGTTATTCCATACTTTGGAGTGCTCCGCACTTTTTAATACGAGAATCATGTAGATTGACAAATTTTCACGTCCGCTTCGCCAATATTTTATTCTATTTTATTTTAAATTACACGGACAAAAACTTATCTACATATTATATATATATATATATATATATATATATATATATATATATATATATATATATATATATATATATATATATATACGTCGACGAGGTTGTTATATAAAAGCCTGCATCTATAAAACTTTCCTTCACAACATAAAAGTAAAAGGATTATTATTTGTCCTCAAAAACAACCGGATTATTGTGTTTTAAGAAACACACAAGATTTTCCTCAACAACAATCGGATTATGGCGTCCTTATATATATATATATATATATATATATATATATATATATATATATATATATATATATATATATATATTTATGTTGTGTTGTAAAGTTATCAACGCCTAACTCATTAGCAAGAACGAGCATCTCAGCTATCTTGAAAGCAATTATAACTCTGTTGGCCAAAGAATGGTCCGATGAGCAAGAACTTATATAATGTTTCAGTGATGCTGGACGCCAATTTGTGATTTTCTATACGCATAAGCATGTAAGGAGTTATTTTAAATGAATATAAATAAATCGCTGAAGGATGCATCCGCCAGACAGGTTTTTGTCTCGTGGGTTACTAGATAAAAGGCAGGAAGCAACATCATCTATAACTCGTTCTGAAGTTAGTCCTTATTCTAGTACTTTAAAAAAAATTTAAAAATAATTTGCATAAAATAACATCTGAATAAATTATTTTTTCCATACATTCAAAGTTACAAACTGCCGTCACTAAAAGGCGAAACAATGAATTATTCCTGAATAACTTAACAAACAAAATGTAATAACTTCCTATATTAAAAATTTATTGAAAATAGACGCTGTAAGCATTGTTGAACTATATAATGACCAAAACCAATATATTTCAAAAATATTTTTGATACGAAAGCCAATTGGCGAAATATTAATTTTAACCTCAAATCTTTTAACACATAATTATGGGCCTCCCATTTTAAGATTGAAGATCGACAACAGTTGCGAAAATTGGTTATTTCAAAATAATTGCATACCATTTGGCTTAAATCCTGCAGCATCAACAATTAATGAAACCGGTATGATAATATCTCAGAAATAGGGTCATAATTAAAAACTTCAAGCTCTCTTTTTGGCATTCAAATTTTTTTTAAACCAACAAATCAACAATGCAATGTTTTGTGTTCTACACTGCCAATAATATGTTAAATGTACAACATCCAATTTCAAATCTGTATTCCCAGAAAATATCCCGTACAAAATATTTTTATTTTTGCATTCTATATAAAATCTAGGGATAAATGTTTAGTTGATGCAGAATCTGCAGCTAAAGTACCAAAAGAAACGGAGGAGAATTTTAATAACAATATTTCTCACCATTATTTAAAATCTTGGCCAGTCAGTTCCAAAACTAACCAAAGTTAACCTTTTAAAAATTCCTTTACACACATTATTCTCCTAAGTTTTCGAGGCCCCTCAGTAACGCACCGAAATGTTCAGTCATTTGCCCATCCGTGCATCTAAATGGAATAAGTTTTCTTTTATCCTCTTCCTCAATTTGTATGAATCCACCGAGTACCACAAAAGATCAGAGATGACAAAACTAGAAAGGAATTATGTTGTACTACCTTGGACTTATCAACCCTGTTTACCACTGTTTTGTTCAAGGCTAGAACAAAAACCCGTTATTTTTCCTTAGAATGAAAAACTGCCGTCTTCCACCAAATTACCACACTCACTCTGGAAGAAAATTCCCCTGCTGGTCGGAATCTTATTTTGCAAGCGTTAAAGGTAAATAACGTACTAGATAAATCCACAGAAATTACACCGCATGATGCTGATATGAAACTAAAGACCGGCAGGTCTTTTAGAAAAAAAGGTTTAGAGTTATTTCTAGCTTCTGTTCCAAAAGTTTTAGATTTTCTTACTATTCAGTTCAAGAAAGGATCTTGCTTTGGGGGCATACATTCGTATCGGTCGCGCTTTAACATCAACTTTTCAAAAGAATCTATAGCTTTCTTACCCAAATATGGTTACATATGGAACCTGGCCGTTGTTTTAAATTATTTAAAGACCTTATCGAATGAAACTTCGTTAGAATAATTAACATACTGGCCAGTCATACTTATAATGGGACAGAGGGTTCAGACATTAACTAATAAATATCAATATTAAAGATACTGTTAATTATGACAAAAAGATCGAAATTAAAATAGCAAACAAGTTAGAGATTTCATGTACTGACACATTCCAATCCATTCATATATTTCTCTTTTACGATTTAGATTTGGCGGAAAATCTTGAACAATAATTAAATCTTCGAGAATAATTAGCTAAAACCAATCGCGTTATATACGAACATGCAACAACTAATTTGCCTAGACGAATGGCGAATTTCCATCGCAATTACGAGTACAAAATATCCATGTGATATGCCATGAATAATTATCGGTGACTCCTCGAACCTCACGCCTAACTCGCCCCTTCCAGGGGGTGTTTTTCTGCAAATCCCCAAAAAATTTCTTCTTTCGTGAATAAGTCCAGATATTCTATTCCGGAAATTTCCCCAAGTCCTCAACTAATTCGCGAGGGGCGAACGACAAATTTCTACGACTTATTCGCGCTAGATTAATGTTTCACACTGGGAATAGAGCAGAATGTTAATACGCAAGCAAGAAACGACAATTTTTTTACTCTCACAACTAATTAGCGAGCATTTTGCGGCAAAATATCATCCGGACGGTAGTTCGATTCCATTAATTTATCCTGCTAACTTTATATACATGTTGTTTCTGGTATTATGGAGTGGGTCTTCTATTTTTGATTAAAGATATTGTGGCCGTCAATATTTATAAGGATATTTTGCGGGAGAATATCTCCCTCAGTGAAGATTTTGAAATGGGTGTTCAGCTACGATATTAATTAATTCCAAGTATATATACAGGGTCCATTAAAAAATATACAATTATTCCCCAAAGTTCGTGAGACAGAGAAAAATGTCTAATATTAAACTTGTAGGAACCGAAGAAGAGTACACGATAATAACTTTGAGAAAGTTTATTTCAAAGTCACGTTGTTTTCTTCTTCCAAATGCGAGTTCTCATTTTTTGTTTGGCGAAAAATAAAATGTGTCGTATACACTGTAATAGCATTTTTTTACGGAAGCAGTAACACGTGAAGAACGAAGAAGAGCTTCGAATAGTTTTTTATTGTTTCTAGATGTTAAGTTATAGTAAACTCTATGGCTCGTGGATGCGAAGCCATTATTGACAATACAAAATGCTTAATTAAATATCAAAATTGTATTTATATTAAAGAAATATTTTTTGACCCTATACTGGGATAAATCTTTTAAAAATATATGGTTATTAAACACTGCTATTATTTTGATCATGCCTAATGGTAAATTTCGTAATTTGCATTATATATCTGACTTTAAATAATACAAACTTTATTTAGTTCGCAAAAAAAATCCCATTCAAGTGATTGTCAAAAGATATGTACATACATATGTTATAATTTTCAAATACTGCTATTGTTGTGACCTCAGATGTTTATTTATTCCACTCGAAACGTAAATATTAGTTTTTATGCGTTCAATTTCCATAACATTTATGAATTATACAAGCCATGGTCCCTTATTCTGCATTATTTCTTGCGTAATATGCTTATTTGTTTTTATTCAATCCAGAAAGTACACTTACAAAATAACCCTATTTTATTTTATAACATACTATATCACATCAATGGTATAAAGAGCTTTACATGAAAGTATATGTTTATTTTATATTTGGCTTCACTTTTGTAAAAAAACAAACATATATTAGCATTTAAAATTACATTTACAACTTAAAATCTAGTAAATATAATGTTTGGGACAATGAAAAAAACAGTGTATTTTAAGAAAAAACTTTGCAACATTTCCTCTTATTGCGTTTTCGTTCAATCAGTGTTTAAATACATTTTTGATTTTACCAAGAAAAAAAAACAGTTGGTGGACATTTCATAAACAAATTAAACTAGATTCGTTATTTTGGAGGAACGCTTATTGCTTTTAAGTTCTAATGAACAGCACTTACCAACCTTAACATTATAACATAAATTTTGGAAAATCAAAACACTCAATTAAAATTTAGGATAGCAAAGTATGGTAATATATTTAAGAAAATATAACTTAACTCTTAATAAATTGATAAACAGATTAAACAAATTTCTTGACTTTCTCTAAGCAAGTATATTATTTTTTATGACTTCGCTAAGAAAATCCCTTTGAAATACAATTTCTGAACCATTTAGTTCTTACTTTAGTATTATAGCTCCATAAAAGGGAAAACAGCCAATAAGAAGATAAAAAGTTTGGAGCTGTTTTGCTTGGGCAACTAATAAAAAAGACTATTTTCAACAGTCAAGAGAGAAATTTGCTTATCCTATGGAAACAATAATATACCTGAATAAAACTAAATTTTGCGTTTTTTCTTTGTTTCCGACTTGTTTACGAAATTGAAATGCATATTTAATTGTTTAACCTATTTAATTCATTTGTTATACTATGCATTATGTTAGATATCAAAAGATAAACACAAATTGGTAGAAATATGAGAGAATAATAGAAAATATAAATACTGGATAATATATTATTAAGGCAAAAAAATAATCTTTAAATTTTTGATGTTTTAGAAGTGTAAAATATTGTTAAGCACAAAAAATATAAGGGAAAAAGAAATTGCCGAGGAGCAATGTCCATACATAAATTATTGAATAATAAAATATTTTTTATATTTCTTCAGGCTTGCAAGATACTGCGGTAATATATGTAAGTTTATACTTTTTAGGGTTCCCTAGAAACCCTTACAGTTTCATCACTTTCGTCCATCTCTCGATCCGTATATCACAGCCTGATGAGCGTGCCAGTTTTTGATTTTTTGCAATGAAATTTTGCAAGCACAAGCTTGTCATTAATCAGAAACAGACCCGATATGAAATTGTAAGGAAAAATTAGGTTACTTCCCGCTACGTAAAATGTTGAAGTGAAAAAAAATTGTTCGCCCCATCGAGTGGTATATCATTAGATAGATCTTTAAACATAAAAATTAATGTTTTATATCACATTTTTTATTTAGTCCTTTTATTCGCGAAATATGAGCTTAGAAAATGGCTTTTTAAATGTCCCCCTCCCCCCTCTAATTTTCTAACGGTAAGTTTTAAAAATCTGATAAATTTGGTATAATAGCTTTTACTAAATATATACAATTATTTGGCTGATTAAGCATTAATTTATGAGATACAAAAAAATGCGAAAAATTTAATTTCGTCTCGAGAGGGATCCTCTTGAACTGATCTTCAAAAAATGCAATTAAATATTTCATATTATATTTTTAATTCATTCGTCTCATTCTCTAAAGTTTAAGAACTGTTAGCCCAAATAAATAATTTTGAATAGGCCTCTTAATGCCTCAAAACATCGGTGTTAAACATTGTTTAAATATTTCTGAATCCCCTTTATATGAAAGAATTTATATTTTGTAACTTTACAATATATCTAAGTTGTGTGAACTAACGTTAACCTTTTGTTACTAAGAAATCGTCACAATCTACTACGAATCCAACATTATATATCAGATGGCATATTTAAGGTAATGAGAACTTTACATTCACCTTGCTTTCCAGTTTACATGTAACCTGTTATAAACTAAACCAGAGGACCGCTATATCCGTTTGCAAAGTTAATCCAATATCTAATAAAACAGATTTTGTTAAGTTAACTGGTTCAAGACACTTGATCATGATTTCGCAACATCTGTACTTCAATAATCAAAGTTAGAACCAATACATATTTATTTAAAGTTTAAAATCCTCTTATAATGCAAAAAACCATAGGGCAAAAATACTCAATACAAATTTAAAAATCCAGTGAAACGAAAGTGGAAAAACGTCGGACCTCATAATTGAGGTTTTAAATCGTAAAGATGTGTATGCTCAGTATACCTGATATGATTTAAATGAAGACAAAATAAAAGAGGCACCTAGGTTATCAGCTCGGACAAACTTATACAACAATTTGATGGTAAAATTATTCTGATCCTGTCGTTAGATAGTTTAAATATTTCTTTGCATGACCAAAATGAAAAATTATGACTTTTTCCATATCACGCAGAATTTTAAAATGCGCTTTCATTAATATTTCAAAGCAGATTTATCCATTAAGAGTCTTACATCAGGGTGAGGCAAAAGTCCATTTACTAATAAACCTTTCATTTATAGATACGTGTGAAAGAGCAATCTTTACATATTAAAAGTAGTTTTATTATTGTTATTATTATTATCTCACGTGCTTACCTGAATGGCTTTTGTGCTCCCTTCAGGAAACACCCAGATATACTCGGATATCATAAGGAAGGAGGTCTGTGGAGGATCCTTTGCTTGTTGTGGGTCCTTACAAGATGTTATGGTCCTCTACATTTCAAATAAACTTCCGGACAGTTGGAGCGGTCTCAAGTAGCACTGCCTTTAGTATAACCTAATACTGGTGTTCACTAAGGTTCATTCCCTAGATATTAAGCAGAAGACTCCTCGATACGACGCCGTTTGTTAATAGAATTATGGAAATCGTCCGAAAGCTACTAAATTCGCAATGTCTGCGTATTTGCACCCCCAGGAATCTGTATTTGGAGATTATACTTATCCCTTAGATTGTTGAACTTAGGGATGGCAACTTCTATTAGAGTTGCTCGCTTGGATGTGTTATCCATTAAAATTAGTTCTGTCTACTATCTGCAACTGTATGATCTGTAAGAATAGTTCGACCTCAGTACGGATTGAACTCGTTATTCTCCAGCGTAGGTTCCGGGTTGTATTCATAGTGTATCTCCTTATACTCTGATGCGGCAAATGCTTAAAATCCTCCTGTTATGTAGCGAATTGGCTCTGATATTGGATATTCATATCGGCATTGGTTGCTTTGGATCGAAGGGTTTCTCAGATAGTTTCTTGTTGGGATGACCTGATCTTGGATAGCTTGTAGAAGACCTTCGGTTTTAGGAAACATTTACTCAGACGTCAATCAGTAATTCGACGCTAATTTGTCGACATTGTTCTGGTTGACCTCTTTAAGCTGTAGCCCATGAAGGGGGTTTTGTAGCCAGGCTTCAAGCTTCTCTTGGTCTAGTTGATTATGAGAAAGTAGTTCGTGGTCCCTCAACAGCTAAGGTGTTGAATCCTCTGCCTCACATATTGCCCGATGCAGCACAGAAGACTCTGCCAGCCTGTGAAAATATGAACGAAGGTTTGTTAGTTGTTGATCCAACCAACCAATATCCACCAATCCTCTTCGTTCGTGTTAACTTGGTAGCATTGTCTGTTTAGTAGTACTACGATGATGGTGTTTATATGCCTTTGTCGGGAGTGTTCTGACTTTCCTCTGCAGTCTTAGTAGTCCGTCCTGGACCACTTCACAATTCCACAAGCGTAATTTAGCACACAGCAAGCATAGGTGTTGAATGTCTTAAATAGATTTTTACTGTTTAAGTTGGATAGTAGTACTTGCATCACCCGTCTTATAAACTCGTCGATTAAGTCGGTCTTCATAGTTCGTTGGCCATTTCTTTGTGCCTGCTTCATGCCCAAGTATTTATAGTTGTGTTATTAATATTATTATATTTATTAACTATATAGGGTTAGTAATAAATACATAACTGTATATAACATTCTTTAAAGGAAGCACAAAGGAATTCCATTTGGAATTTCGAACCTATTTAATACAGTGTGTACTAAAATTAAATAATATCTAGATAATGACATTGGAAAAGAACCAGTTAAGTGCGTGTCGGATACACATTATGTTATAGGGTTCGTAGCAATTATGAGCCTTGTTAATTTATTCTAAAATTTAGCTGCACATTTGTCTTTGAGCTACTGTTGAAAATTGTATCGCAAAATACGGAAATTCTGTCGAAAAACAAATTGAAATATCGAAGATTAAATTTTAGATACTTTATATAAATTAGTAAAAGTAACTTAATTCTATTAATTTACGTTGAAAATATTTGTTGCCAGAAATTATGCAGAATTTTTTCCGATTTAAAAATGCCTCATTGTAAAACTAAAGGGGAGCAGAGGAAGATTTCAGATTTATGGTTAAAACAGATCATGATAGAATTCTATAAAAAAAAGTCAAGTTTAACTAGGAACCGATATAAAAGTTGTGTTTGCAAACAAATAGGATAATAATGTGAAAGCTTGTCAAAAAATCGAAATTACTTTTCTTTAAATGCCAAGATCTTATAATATACCAATTATTATATTGTTTAGATTGTCATTAAACATTTAACACACAATACATATTGACCCGAGGTGTTAAATGTAACATAACACCTTCTTCTACCCGTTTCATTAATTCACTGCAAAACCTTATATGCTTCTTATATCTTTTCGTCGTGTATTCAGTTTTTGAAAGTTGAAGTTTCTTCTGACTACATATTTAACAAAAAAAAATAGAAGAAAAATAATAATAGGTTTGGCACATATTTTAATTTTGCATCGCCAAATATCTTAAGATTATAATAAACTTACTTGACTTATAGTCGTTAATAATATAGGAAAACAACCAAACTCAATATAAACCTATGAATAATTTTATCCTGACATTATAGTATATGGTATAAGTGGCAATAAAGGGTTGAATATTGTCTGAAAGGCCAAGTTTAGACCCTCATCATGGACAAATTTAACTATTTAAATAACCTCAAGTAGGGAATGTAAGATTTATAAACCAGTTTGAAACTTTGTTGTAGATAAGGGTGCACAACGTTTTGTGCTAACAAGGACACTTGTTTTTTTTTATAGCTTTAAATCGTGCAAGTCAATAAGAAAAATATATTTTTGTATACAGATGAATATTGAATGATTATTTAAATTATAGTGTTTTAAAAGATTTAAGATTTAGTTTTTCTACCTATTTATTACTTTAAAACTCTTTTTTATACCGAACAAATTTAGAATGAATGTTATTGGTTTTATTGTGACATCCATAGGTACTATAATGATATTGCTTTCCTATATAGCAATTTTATTATTATATGTAAATTAATACAAAAAATCATCCTAAATCCCGATGTAACAGGTCTTAAATAAATAGAGAATGGCGCGATTCACTTTTAAATTAAATATATATGAAATCATTTAAATCTAACGAGAACTGTGAACACCATCGAAACAAATTGTATTTTATTCGTTCAATGCTGATGGTGGCTAATATTCTACAGAATGAGATTCGCAAACCATAATGAGTGGTAACCTACACATTTTTTTTGATAAAAAACAAATTAAAATATAAAATTTCAGGTAAATATAACAGTACTTACCAGATACATACGCAACAATTTTAATTCTCTTACTTCTGCCTACAGAAAATGAGTAATAAGAAACTTCCACTTTAGAAAAATCGGTGGCTACTTTAATATTGGAAAATAAATTTAATGAATTCCTGTTTATCCTTCGTTTATTTTAAAGTCGCCTCAACGGGCTTCAGAGCCGTGAAGCATGTGCCGTCTGTTTGTTTCTTTTTGGGTTGTAAGAATAATAAACATAATTATTGGTAATGATTTTTAACACTGTTAACGTCACAATATGTAATTTTGAGATTAGCTGCATAGCTAATGCCAAAATATATATATATTCTACTCAGACTTCTATAAACCATTGCTTAAAAGCAGATACACTTAAATTTGACGGACTCTTTTTTAGCGCGTTTTATTTAAAAATAAATACACAATTCTAACATGTACTATATAACTTTCTGTAGTCTAAGAAAAACCCTTTTTGTGTAAGTCGCATTTAAACTTACGTAAATTTTAATAACTGCCCAAATCTATTTATTCGTGAAATCCACATATAAATTAATTTTTTGTTATTGATAATGATCAGTAACAATGAAAATTTTCTAGTTAACAATCAAAATTGCTTTGTTCCCTTTGTAGCTTTTCTTTTCATAGGCATATAAATGGCATAACAGGATACACACTGATTTATTCGGAACTATTTTATTATCTCTATTGTAATAAAAGTAGCAATGTCTAGTTTTTAATTTGTTTTTAATTTTAGTAGACAACTAAACATTTTCTGAAATATATACATGGAATTATTTTGAAGTTTGAAGACATTATTTCTGGATAAATTATTTTATATTAGTTAGTAAAAATGATTGTATGGTACGTAGATTAACTCCCTAAGGGAATAAAGAACTTCTTAAACACAAAAATTTTAATTCATTCTGCAAGAAAGTTTTTATTCCTTGACAAGAAAATAAGTAAGGGAAGAAACCACTTCGTAACTCCTTATTAATTTCATGGTCGAGATAACGTTTTGAGAAACAAAGTTCTAGTATTCTGTCCTTGTCTTACATAAGAAGCATTAGGCGGCGATAACTAAGGGAACCTAAAACATTATTTCCACGAATTAGGCGCAATTTATTGTTTTCTATAACTCATTTTGGAAGTGGGATTGTTTTGTCTGTTGGTTTTGACAAGGCATTATTAATGAAAATGTGATCATTATTTTGAAAATAAACTCTGTCAGAGTGATAAATGTTTTGTTTCTTTTTGTTATACTCTAAATTTTAAAAGTTGCTTTATTTCTATTAGTGTAATAATAAAAAATTCCACTACATAATATAACATCTTAAGACTACCGAACGAATTTTAATCCGATTTCCACCATTGGTTGGGTCATTTCCCAAGGAAAGTATATAATTCATCAATATACGGGGTATCTCAGGGTGACCGTCTATTAGAATATCGAGAAGTAATCCGATTTCAATCCTGCAAATTTGTGTAATGGGGTTTTCGGTGACGCCCTCTTCAGACTTGGATATTAATTTGCTGATTTTTAAATTTCGTGGTGAAATTAATTCTGAAATAATTCGAAATATGGAATACACGTTTACGGAGTATGCAGATATGCATCTGATGTATAGTCTTGCATCTTGCAATGCTTTGAAAGCCAGATCAGAAGACATGGCAACAAGTTGACCAATGTCTAAGGGAGAATGATAGGCGATTCCATTTAGTAAGGTAATATTATTAAATTTCTTCATAATTTTAGAAAATTCTGTGAAATAAAGTACTGATGCCAGTCGGAGAAGAACAGTACGTACGCCGCAATTAGAGCAAGATATTCCAAATGCTGTAGATGACACTCCTTCAACTAGTACTCGCAAATTATCAGCGCAGTTTAATAATTCGAAAACAATAGTACATGAAGTTCTTCAAGAACAGCTGTTATATTCATATCATTTGAAAAAAGTGCATGGACTGTTTCCTGAAGATTTTTCCCGTAGAATGCAGTTTGCAAACTGACTAGATCAGCAACAAAATAATGTAAACTTCATTAACACTATTCTCTTCACGGATGAAACAAGGTATACCAAAAATGGTATCATAAATTTACACAACCCACTGTATGGGCTGATGAAAATCCTCATGCAATTATTGTTTCGAATCATCAGGATCAGTTGCAATCAATTAATGTCTGAGCAGGAATCATTGGCAATTTTTTGATTGGACCATTCGTATTGCTGGTACGACTGAATAGAGAAATTTATTTGAAGTTCCTCCAGAACGCTTTTCACGATTTAGTAGAGCACTTATCACTTGAAATCTGTCGAAACATGTACTACATGCACCATGGGGCACTATCTCATTTCAGCGTTGCTGTATGGAAGTACCTGAATCACGTCTATCCAAACCCTTGGATAGGTAGAGAAGGACCTATTGCCTGGCCTCCTCGATCTCCCGATCTAACGCCGTTGGATTTTTACCTGTGGGGACACCTCAAAACCTTGCTATATTTCACTCCGGTCGATAGTAGGAAGTTACTTCTACGGAGAATTACGTTTCATTGTGATAGTAATGTGAAGGGTCTTACCTGGTATACAACATATCAAAAAAAAATTGGAATATACCTGGTGGTTAAATAATTATGTGCAAAAAAACTTTATTCAATTGCAGCTCTTTGGGTGCCGATATCTCCAAAGAGGGGGTCAATACAAAAAAAGTTTATATGAACTGAACTTGTAGAATCCCTTAAACGTGTTTTTTTTTTCATATCCGGAAGATTGCCCACATTTTCCCTGACACCCTGTTATATATCTATATATATATATATATATATATATATATATATATATATATATATATATATATATATATATATATATATATATATATACATATATATATCAGCTGTTAATTAGTTCCTTCATAAGCTCAAATATTAAGTAGTTTTGCCAAATATTATAAAACAAGCTAAAAGCATATGCATCGATTAATTATTTTCAGAGTAACAGGCACAAAATATTTTCCCCCGTCGGTTAAAACCACCTTTAGTTCAGCTGAAAGTTTTAGATTGGCATATGTTTTCCCATATAAGCACAGATAATCAAATTCATGAAGGTTAGGTAATTATTTAATTTTAATTCATTTTAGCATTATCAGGTAGTCTGTAGAACTATGTAAGGTGGTGATTTATATTGTTTAAGAAAATTACAAGCAAACAACGAGTGTTTTTTACAAAAAGCTTTTTTTACTGACGTCATACCACATTTTTCAATTTGATTGTTAAAATTAATTTTAAATGGAACTGAAAATACGTTTATTATTATTAGTTGCAGCATAGCTCGATATCTAGCTAAATCTTTTATTTAGTCTATTTCGTTTGAATGTGGAATTGGCAAAACAATGTAAGAACCAAATTTGAATTTTCGAGTGAAACATTTAGTGTGATGTGTTCTGTAAACTCAGCAAAAAGGGTTTTAAGTTGGGAAGACGTATTAGATTACAATTAAAAAAGATAGACAATGAATAAATAAAGATGATTGGAATAAACTTTAACCGAAACGTATAACATTTAACTAATAATGTTACAGGTTCTCATATTGAACTTTATAGAATTTATACACTATAAAGTGTAAAGTTTATGTTCGATATTAAATGAATAGGTAATAAATTAGGGAAAAATTTATCTTTTAGGTACTTTCTCTACTGCCATTAGCAACTATGTAAAATATAATTCATATACTGAATATGAACTGGAAATTAAGAAATAAAACCTAATTATTAGTATCAATCGGAATGAAAGATACTATATAATTAATAAAAATGTCAGGTAACTCCTGTTTTGTCGATTTACATATTTCCAAACTCCACTACAACCGATTGAAAAGGTGACAAAAATCCAAGAAAGAAATATTTTGCTTTATCCAACGTAAAAAATAACTAATCCACGGGGCTCAAAATCTTGTTTTTGTTTGTAATATGTATCAAGACCAATTGTTTAATTTTTAAGAATACGACGGCACTAATTAACATTTAACTTAAGTTCGTTTTATTATACAAAATGTGACCCGTTTAATTCTTTAAAAATGGCCACACTTTTAGTACGTATTGTTTTTAATTAGTCTTCAGAAACTTCTGTAAAATAATGTTTAAGAATAGAATATGGTAAAATTTTTATTATTTCTAATACGACTATTTGCTTAACCCCCAAGCAAATTTAGAAATACGCTTATTCTTCCAGAAGAAAGAGCCCAAATTAGAGTTAAAATACTTACTACAATTATTTAATTTTACGATGGTTCTTTCTATCTAAATTCTAAACCTATATATACTATTTTTATATCTTTACTAAAGTCGAATTTTGGAAAATAGTACGATATATCCACTGCTTTTGTAACTGAAATTAAAAGTATCCACCCTGCATGTTATATAAGACCTAATAAAAATTATGTAACTTTTTATTTAATCTCTCTTTTGCTCTTCGAACTGACCATTAAAAATTGTATGAATATTTTTTGACTCTCTCAAAAAGATTGATTATAATAACTTATATCTTACTTTTATAACATATATCCTTTCTAGAAATATACTCATTTAAGTTACACTAAGAACAAATATCGAATATATAAGCAATAGCAAATACAGCAATTTATTCCATTCTTTCATATCTATTAAATTTATATTCCCTGAATCCAAATGGCAAGGAAAAATTTGTATTAAAATAAAGACAACGAGACCCATTATAAATAAATTATTATACCTTTCTGTATTGAATCCCTCTTTATTTTTTTTCTTGTAAAATAAGCATTATATGAGTTCAATTAGAAATATAATGATTTCAATTTAAATACAAAATTTATTTTCATTAGTTCTGCGTTTAACCTTTTTTCGAAGACACAGGAAATTAAAAAAATATATATTTAGGTATTCGCTCGAGAAGTTCTAATTTAACAAAATAGTTCTCACTAATCATCGGGCCTTGAAGGAATCATAAAAAATCAAAATACGTTTCTTTCAATGAAAATAACATCCGTGAAATGAGAAGTCTTTTTAATGCTGACTGAGACACCATTGTGTAGCAAGATGCCATCAATAATAGCTTTGGGATTCATACAATATATCTGGCCATAAGCCCTAAAGCTCTGTATATATGTTTGCTTTCAGTTACAACAATGCATTTAAAAGACCTAATATAGAAACGAGAAATATTTTGTATAAGGTACAAAAATTGGGATCTGGTAGAAAAACATAGATATATATGTTTTACAAGCATAATATATATATATACATATATATATATATATATATATATATATATATATATATATATATATATATATATATATATATATATATATATATATATATATATATATATACACTGTGGCGGGGAGGGTAAGTTTTGACTTTATTCTCGGTATGGTGGTACAGGTAGGCTATCATCTCGATGGTGGTGGAATAGGATAAATTGTGTTCTCTGGCAATTTGTTCGAACTGTGCAACTTCTAACACGGAAAGGATATGGTTGGAACGAAGTTTTGCATTTACTGTTCGCATTCTACTTCATTCATAAACGGAGCTGCATATAATTGTACGTTTGCTGAATGTGATTTCAGCACTACAACGGCATAATGTGGAAATATCCACTGCTATTGCATCTCACACGGAGGTATCCGTGAAAGCCGCATAAACATATATACGCCATCCGGCGGGAGGTCGGCAAAGCCGCGTTCAGTATTTGCATGCTTCCTTCTGATCTGTCCTTTGCACAGCCAGGTGCATGTCGGTGCCCTGATGAGTCTAGTAGTTTTGACTTTCTTCTCGGTATGGTGGTACAGGTAGGCCATCATCTCGATGGTGGTGGAACAGGATAAATTGTGTTCCTTAGCAATTTGTTCGAATTGTGCAACTTCTAACACGGAAAGGATATGGTTGGAACGAAGTTTTGCATTTACTGTTCGCATTCTACTTCATATATATATATATATATATATATATATATATATATATATATATATATATATATATATATATATATATATCCAGCCCCTCTCTTTGGGGAGGGCGGTGATATCATAACAGTACAGTATAGCAAGCGAAAGCGGGGAAAGAGACGTCAGCAACATTCCCATTTCTAGTGAAAAACAAGTTGTCCAAGTGGGGGAGAGGTTATCGCAAAAAGTTTCTGACGGGGAGGGGGACCAGCAGCATACATATTCCTAGTCTAAAAACCAGAATCGGGTCTATTTTCCTAAACTCAAAGTTCTTGGGTGGGATGGGGCGATCGCAAGAAAAAACAAGTTGTCGACGGGGAGATGGAAGCCAGCTACATACACATTCCTAGTATAAGAGCTAGAATCGGGTCTATTTTCCTGAACTCAGAGCTCCTAATAATAATATCCTTTATTTGCCAACAAAATTATGATCACATAACAAAACATCGTCAGAGAAAGAAATGTTTAACGTTAAGAATTATAAATATATTGATCTAACTACAATTAAGATAAAAAACTAATCAACATTTCGATAGGAACTTTACACAAAAGAAAACAAAAGGATAAAAAGACATATACAAAATAATTAAAAAAAAAATAGTAACAAAAGAGTCAGTTTGAACTGAACAAAGTTTTACAGCTTGTAAAATAAGATATTGCAATTTAAAAAGGAATGAAATTTTTACACAAAATACAAAAGCATGAGAAAAAACCACTAAACAAAAAATATTAAGTTAAAATGATTGATATTATAAACATTATTCATTAAAATTGAAAGAGTAAAAACACCCATCAGAGAGCCATTCATTTAAGCGTCTATTAAAACAGTTAATCGACTCGATAAGCCAGATTTCTCTTGGTAACATTCTTACGGCTTTAATCGCCATATAGTATGGTCCTCTCTCATAGAAGGTGGAGTTATGTAAAGGTATCCTTAGGTCATTCGTCCCTCTGGCAGTCATAACCATGTTTCCCCCATAAAGCTTCTGGCAAGCATGACTAAAGATCTAAAGTGTAATGAGGGAACAGTAAGCAACTTAAACTGAATAAAAAACGATCGATATGAAGCTCTTGGATGTAGGTGGAAGATGCATCTTATTAGGCGTTTTTAAATTTTAAATATATTAATAGCCTTTCTTGATGATTCCCAAAAGGACATGCCGTAAGAGACAAGAGATTGTATTTGCCCAAGGTAGAAAGCCTAACAGTCTCTGCAGTGATGATGTCACGAAGCCTTCGGACTATACCACACAAACTACTAAGCCTAGCCCCAAGAACTGAGATATGAGGTTCCTAGTTTAAAGAGGGGTCCAAATGAACACCCAAGAACCTAACTTGTTCCAAAGTAGGTATATATCCACTCCCAGGCCACACAAGCAGTGACTCAGACCTTGTTGCATGCTTTGAAAAAAGAATGAGGCCGGTCTTATTACGTTTAGAGTGAGACTGTTATCAGAACACCACTGCTGCATTTTTAATGCTGAGTTTGAGCACTTTTGAGACAGTCCCGCCGTAGAAGTGTCCGCCAGAATCACTGATGTGTCATCAGCAAACTGGCAAACGCTATCCGCGATCAATCCATCTCCCAGATTGTTTACATATATTAAGAATAATATGGGTCCCCAAATGAAGTCCTGAGGTACCCCCTGCAACAATTTAGTTCAATCTGAAAAGTAATGATGATTATTTTTAGTTAACTTGAGGGGGGCGACCGCAAGAAAAAACCAGTTGTCGACTAGGGGGTGGAAGTCGGCAACATACACATTCCTAGTGTAAGAGGCACAATCGGGTGTATTGTCCTGAACTCTAAGCTCTTAGGGGGGGGGGGATCGCCCTCACCCCCCCTGGATCCGCGCCTGTATATATATATATATATATATATATATATATATATATATATATATATATATATATATATATATATATATATATATATATACGAGGTGCGGCAGAAAAGTAATGAGACTGGCAACAGTGCAAGTGATCTGGCACCGCTGCGCTGTTGTCCTTGATAGAGCACGTGTATTAGTACCCTTCCATCGCTCAGTGCAAGTTTCAACGCCTTCCGTTAACTACGGGATTTTTGCGACTGCTATTGATGAAGTTGTTTTGTTTGTTACGCAAAATGGAAAAGCGGAATTTGGAGCAGCGTTGTGCCATTAAATTTTGTGTTAAGCTTGGAGAATTCTTTATTCCGAGCTCAAGTTTTTGGCTAGCACAAATTATTTTTGAAAGGCAGAAAAAACGATGAAGATGAACAACGCTCAACGACTCTTTTGAGGTCAGACCGCCGTTTAACATTAAGAATGTTGAGTGAACAATTAAATTTGAACAGATTTACCCTTCATCAAATTTTGACTGAACATCTGCACATGCGAAAGATCTGTGCCAAAATGGTGCCGAAAAACCTCACAATTGAGCAAAAGGACAATCGAAAAAACAAGTGTCTTGATTTTCTTGACAGAATCGCCAATGAGCAAGATTTCTTTAGTCGTATAATTACGATTCAGAGACCAAGAGGCAAAATGAGGAGTGGCACATTCAGAGCTCTCCCCGACCAAAAAAAGCCCGAATGAGCAAATCAAATCAATGCTGATTTGTTTTCTTGACAGAAGGGGAATCGTCCACAAAGAATTTGTTCCTCCAGGACAAACTGTCAACCAAGTTTTTTTATAAAGACATTCTTGAAATGCTCAGAAGACAAATGGATGGTTCATCATGATAACGTCCCATGTCACACTGCGCTCTCCGTCACAGAATTTTTGACCTCAAAAGGCATTCCTGTGGTTTCCCATCCCCCCTATTCACCTAACATTAGTCCCTGTGCCTTTTTTCTTTTTCTTAAACTGCAAAATGTCCTCAAAGGACGCCACTTCGGGACTTTAGAAAATATCCAAAAGAGTGTAACCGGCATGCTGAAAACCATACCGGTTGAAGACTTCTAGCGCTGTTACCAAGAGTGAGAACAACGTCTCCATTTGATAAATAAAAAATCAGTCTCATTACTTTTCTGCTACACCTCGTATATATAAGATTTTTTTTGCACCGGACAAAATTTGCCTTTCGTTATAGAAGAATTTAACGAAGCCGAGGTTGTCGCTATTAGTTTGTAACTTAAATTCACCTACTTTTAATATGACTATCATTCACCGTTTACAGGTCCTGTCATAAACATTTTATAAGACCACGGCTACCTCTCCTCCCTTTCGTTATAGAAGAATTTAACGAAGCCGAGGTTGTCGCTATTAGTTTGTAACTTAAATTCATCTACTTTTAATACCGTTTACGGGTCCTGTCATAAACATTTTATAAGACCACGGCTACTTCTCCTCCCTTATAATCTATGGTATATAACTTTTTCAAACAAACTTAAGTCCCATTATTTTTTTCTCCTACAATGATAATAGAAAAAGACCATCTAAAAACATTTATAAAAACAAACCGTCAGCTGTTTCTCAGGTGAAATGAACTCATATTTTTTTGTCTGCCCTTTAGAGGACTAAAAGATCTAAGTGAGTTCATCAAAAAAGTCAATGGGGTCAACCCTGGCAGCCCCTTCAAAAATTTGGAAAATCAATTTTCATTTGCAAAAAAAATCTATTTTTTCCCTGAACTCAAATTGTCTGCCATTAAAGTGAAAGGGTGGTAACCCAAATTGAATTAACGGAATAAAATGGCAGACAAGTTGCCAATGGTCGAAGGGGTGGAAACGCAGGGATGAACTTCCAAAAAAAAAATTAAAAAAATTCAGATTTATTTTCATCTGCCAATAAACAATATAAAATATAGAGTAACAAATGTGTTTTTAAAAAAATAGCAGACGGTTTGCCCAAAACGAAATGTTTTTTCCAATGGAAAATTATGAGAAATTCGACCAAGTTTCCAGGATCAGAATCTACATAAAACTAAGACTCACGTATTCCTCTTATTATAAAATATTCATATCTACAATGACAGACAAGTACAGCGCGTCGCACATTGATAAATAAATAAAAAAATTGTTGAAAAATAAGTGAAAAATTCCCCGATTTATTCTTGTCGGCCATTTTGTATTTTGATTAAAGGTATCAGTAAATATTCATACCTACATTGCCTACAGTGCATCGAAAATATAAAAATAAATAAAAAAGTTGGTGAAAAAAGTGAAAATTCCCCTGATTTATTTTTGTCTGCCATTTTGTATTTTGATTAGAAGAATTATAAAATATTCATATCTACATCGGCAGATAATTAAAGCGCTTCGCAAATGAATCAACAGTCGCAGATGATCTCTCATATACCAGATACACGTGTGAAATATAATGTAAATATCCCTCACCTATAACAAAATTTACAGTGGAATGAGAAGTTGCATAATGAAAAATCCAATCGAATGCCGAAAGATTCGTTACGATCCGACGGATAGAATGACGGCAATCGCACAATGCAATTTTCTTATATAGTTCCAGCGTAGCAGAAAAAATGTCCAATCAAAAGTTCACTTTGTTCTGATTGGTTATATACAAGAGAGTTGGAGAAAGCTCTCTGAAACTATATAAACCCCACTTTTTGAGCAATCTTTAGCCAAAAAGAAGTTGCCATTCATATATGCTCTTGAAAGATAGAAAAAATTACGCAAAATCTTAAAATCAACAATTGTGAAGAAAGAAAACATCTGTTTTGAAGAAAAGTGACCCAAATTTGTCAAATGTAGCATTTTTTCGAGAGAAATTCGTATTTTTTCCAAAGAACTTCGCGTTTTTAGAAAAAAATTCGAGAAAATATTTGACAAATTCAAGAAGATATCACTTCTGGAAGGCTGAATAGCCCAGAAGATATCAACACCGACGATCTTATTAGACGGCTGCGTGGCGGAAAAGGATTAGTGTTAATTTAAACCTTAAAATAAAGTACCTCCAAGGCCCCTGGATGAACTAGTAGCTTTTATCCGGGTAACTGCCAAAGGCTGGGGCGCCTGAAGACTTTAAAAATAATCACATTTATCGCAAAAAACGGATTAAATACGATATATCGCGGTTCCTCTGATTAAAATCGTAGTGTAAAGGTAAGATAGGTTTCTAAACCTCACAGCCCGATATACTATAGTTCGAAAGACGGGCATTATTCGTAATTGCATACGCGAACTGGTGTTGCAATTACGGATCACCGTCATAAAATTCGCGAAAATATTTAAATAACGAATTTTCGAAATAACTCACCCTCCATAAACATTAAAGGACTCTTTAAGCCTTGAACCAACCCTATATAACGTAAACGACCAAAAAATACTTAGAAAAACACTTTTCTAAGGCTGCTCCCGCACGAATTTTTTTCAAAATTGGTAAAAACTTTAAAAAAAATTTGGCATAAAAAAAATTCAATCGCGAAAATTAACATACAATCCCCACAACTTACCGTGAAAATAAGCATCGCGAAATTTCGGGAAAGGCACCGGATTTCGGATACACAAAAACGTGAAATAAATTTAAATTTGCGAAATCTTTTCCGACAGAAAAAGACAAACAAATGTATAAATTTAGATTGAATTTCTCGTACACATACTTACACAAAAAATCTCAATTACCAAGTTGCAACAAAAAAGTTCTGATTTTTCCAATAAATTAGACACCCCTATCTCACTGCACAAGAGCCGTAGAGCACTTCAGCTCAATTCCAATACCCGTCGTGTATTAAATAAACACCCCAAGTTAAACTTTTGGCTCAAACAAAATTACTTCTATTCTTCCAAATTTAAGAGCGAATGGCTCACAACAATACCATGCCACAAAATAACAGCAAGAAAGGTGAGGCGACCTGGATTTTCCCTGGGTCGAGAGGTTACGGTGGGTCCTCACCGGCACCGCCTGCGCGGTGCCCTTCCTTTCTACAACAACAAAATAATGAAAGATTAAACATTCAGCGGAATCTCATCAACCTTGACAACATTATCACGCATAACGATAGACTCAGTAGACTCGTCAACTTCGAGTTCCAAAGCGAATCACCATACGATGTTACGCCTATGATTCTACTGGCAAATTCCCTAAATAACTCTTTATCACAAAGCCAATTCCCTAGTTTACGGCCTTTGGGTCACAGAAACCAACCGCTAGCGTATACAGAAAGACAACAAATTCAACCCACTAACTTGCGTGCTACGTACTTGGATCAACCTCTGACGACTCCATTCAAGTGCCTACGCAATTTTTCTTCGAAAATTCTGAAAGGCGCAAACAAGAATGGTTGCAGGACGGTAACAATTTATCAGCAGATACCATGTACCATATGCAACATAGACAGTCGATGGACCAAAGTAGTGTACACATGAGAGGTACCACCCAAAGTAGGCGTTCCTTTATCCGATAAATATAACATCTAAAAATTTCCCTGATTAATTTTTGTCTGCCATTCCAAATTCTAATTAAAGCTATCATAAAATGTTCATACCTACCTAGTTAGACAAGTACAGTGCGTCGAAAATTTGAAAATAAATAAAAAAGTTGTTGAAAAAAGTGAAAATTCCCCTGATTTATTTTTGTCTGCCATTTTTTATTTCGATTAAATGTATCATAAAATGTTCATACCTACATTGGGAGACAAGTAAAGCGCTTCGCAAATGAATCAATAGTTGAAAATAATTTTTCATAAACCAAATACACGTTTGTAATATAACATCCAAATTTTTGGGTTATTTAATTAGTATTCAATATATACGTATAGACACAGAAATTTATTGTTTTTTTTCTATTTTCATATCATGTCTTTGAGTGTGTGATTTTTATTTCAAATATTTAAAATTCATAGGCAATTTTTTTTTACCAAAAAAGCAACTAAGCGTCCACGTGGCTTCCTACGGATAGCATCTCGTCATACTTTAGGCATCAGAGTATTAGTAAGTAAATACAGTTGTGATTAATCTGGCTTACTTATATGCACTATTTTTTATGTTTGCAAAATTACATTATATCGTAAAATATAAAATTTTTGGTAGAAAAAATTGGTAGATGTATGAAAAAGCAACGTCACTGAGACGTTTTGTACAACGGACAGCGCGCTTTATTGGAATCAAAGTTTCAGATGTTGAAATACACAAACTAATTTCAATTAAATTTCATATAGCAATAATTGTTATAACATAAAAATAGTTAATATAAAATTTTTATAAAAAAATTGAACCGACTTCTAAAATTGCGCTAAAAAGTGACGAATAACTATAAATTTTTATATGAAATTGAACTTTTTGGAAGTCAGCGCTAAACTAATACCTGACAAAATGTGATTTGCATAAACAGATTAAAAATACTTTATTTGTAATTGCTGTCTTACCACAATTTGTACATATTTATAATTATTTATTTTATTTACAAATATTTTAGCGCCGACCTCAAAACGTTCAATTTCATATAAAAATTTATAGTTATTTTTTCACTTTTTAGCGCACTTTTAGAAGTCGGTTTAGATTATGATATCCATAAATTATTTGAACTAAGTACTAATCCAGATTAGTGTACTGCGCAATGACTCCAAGGTGGCAAAAAAGTAGCCATTTAATCCATAGTTGTAAATCACCCTAAAATGCACCACCAAAAATTATTTGGTTCTTAGAGTTCTCCAAATACCAGTAGAATTGTGTCAAACACATATTTAGTCTGTCATAGTAAATACACTATCTTAAATTTCAAATTAATTTTAGATTGGTAATATCGGCCCCAAAACCTTTCAATATCGATATTTAAAGAACCTGAGATGTAAATTTCTTAACCCCATATATTGTATACTGCATATTGAGTTTGTATACGCCTCAAGAATCCCAATGTCAATTTTAGACAAAATCGGAATATGCAGAGTATTCTGTCACTCGTATTTTATCTTATCAACCTAATAGTTGTAAAAAATTAACTTCATATTTGTAATACACGGCCCCGAAAATCCCCTAATACCAAATCGGAAAAATGCGAATAAGGTAAAATTTTCAACCGACCATATTGCATCCGCTATATTGAATTTCAAAAAAATTATTTTAAATCTAATCTATTCTAAATCTAAACCCTTCAAAGCCCCCTAGTACCAATTTTGGATGAAATCCGGAAATTTAAAATTTCTAGACTTATATTCGCTATTTAGATCCTCAAAAACGATTCAGTCCGACCTTTGAACAAATTCAAAAATGTAAAATTTTTAGTCCGCTACATTAGATTCGCCATATAGAATCCTGAAAAAGTACTATTAAAAATTAATTTTTTTATCCGCCATATTAGATACACCATATCGAATTTTTTAAAAATAATTTAAGATTCGTTATGTGCGACCCTAAGAACTACTCCGTAGCAATTGGGAAGAAAATTAGACAACATAGATTTTTTCGTCCGCCATATTGAATTCTTTAAAAATAATTTTAGATTAGTTATGTGCGACCCTGAAAACTCCCTCATACCAATTTTTTAGAAAATCGGACAAAATTAATTTTTTTGTCCGCCATATTGGATCCGCCATATTGACTTTTTTAAAAATATTTTGGATTCATTATGTGCGACCCCGAACACTCCCCCATGCCAATTTTGGAGAAAATCAGACAAAATTAATTTTTTTTGTCAGCCATATTGGATCCGCCATATTGATTTTTTTTAAATAATTTCAGATTCGCTGTGTACGACCCCAAAAATTCCCCCATACCAATTTTAGAAAAAATCGGACAAAATTAACTTTTTGGCCGCCATATTGTCAGCGTCATCTTGGATAATACCGCACCAATTTCGTCCAAAAAAATACGGGACCACCGCAGCAACTTCCTGAACATAAGGTAAAAAAATTTCATTCAAATCGGTGTCGCCGTTCCGGAGTAACGTGTTTAAGATTTTGCGATTTTAAATGAATTAAACGCTATTTTATTCATGATACAAGAAACTTTTAATTTAAACTGTTATAATCTCATCAAAGTTACACTAGATAAAAACAAAGCAGATATTTTGTGTAAGGCGAAAAGTGCACTTTCTCTTCAGCAATTTATTTTAACAAATTTCAAAGTCACAAAAATTAAGATTTGTAATTATATATCTGCGTCTGCTTGGGCAACTTTTTAGCCACATTTATCGTCAAAAATTTTTATTTTTAACCAAAATACAAATTGGCAGACCAAAAAAGAAAATCAGGGAAATTTATTCATAAACATGAAACATGCATGTTATACCATAAGTTTTCAAGTATTAACTTTTTATTTTTTTATAAATTTGCGAAGCGCTGTAGTTGTCTGCCAAGGTAGGTATGAACATTTTATGATACCGCTAATCGAAATACAAAATGGCAGACAAAAATAAATCAGGAAAATTTTCACTTTTTTAACAATTTCTTTATTTATTTATAAATTTGTGAAGTGCTGTACTTCTCTGCCAATGTAAGTAAGAACATTTTATTGAAAACGGTAGTTCTGCCGTTAAAACGGTAGGATTGGCAACACTGTTGGCCTGTCCCACTGGACTGGATTACTGTCCTGGCTTCGTGTACAACCGGTAATACAGCTTTATTTTAATTGGCGAATGGTGAATGAAATATCGTTTTGCCGGGAATGAAACATTTTATTTGTTAGGTACCGATTGAGTTTTTAACTATTTTATTTCTCATAAGTTTGTAAATATTTACATTTAAAAGACAAATTTTGGATAACTCAAACACTGTCTGCTGTTTAAATAATAATATAAAATTTTTCATTTAATGTTAACTTTCGTTCGTAATCAATTAACAATAACAAATCAATTTTAGGATTTTTGTCAACTTGAATGAGGATTTTCTCTTAATTAAAACTTAAAAACAATTATTCTATCGAGATTGGAAAAAAATGTATCTTTACACTTGACTGCAAATTAAACGCTTAGTAAGAATAAAACTTCTTTATGGGTTTAACCAAGCAAATCTTTAATTGTTTTTTTATTTCAAAGTTCTTCCCGAGACAAATGAAGTCAAGCTGCAATCGAGGCTCACTGTCATCATTCAGTTTTTTTATTTCTTTTCCTGTTCATTAATTATGTACCCCAAAGTGTCACATAAAATCATCTTGGTATAGTTATATCGCTGCTCAAATTTAAGATTTTTATCATTTTAACCGTTACATCACGCACGAATTAAATTTAAGTGTGTATTAATTAGGAATCGTTTAACGTATCAGCGACGAAATTTTATTTCTATTAACGCCTCTGCGTTAAAATATCACATTTCAATTAAGAAATAAAAAGTGTCATATGTCTTGAGAATAAAAATGTAATATACTTGTTAATTGGCTGATGAGATCTTGGGATTGATCATCGAGTAATACATCTGAGTCTTGATCTGTGTTGTCCCAATTAATTAAAAAAAAATATATTTATTAGTTGATTTCGTATACCTGTAGTAATTGTCTGGTGGAAAAATATAGATCATTTTTAAAATATTTATAATATTTTGATATACTTGAAATTTCTATATGTGCAATTGACCTATAAACTCCTACTCTTTTAATCAGATTAGCAGAAAGTTTTGTAGTAAGGTTTGAGTTATTTACAAATTAGAGTAATTTACAATTTTGTTATTTTACGTGAAACTATTTGTTATATTTATTCTAAGTGAGTTCCAGCGCAAAAGTTAATCCTAGTAAGTCGCAGTTATTTAGTTCAAATAATCCTACCCTAACAAAATTAAGTGTTATTAGTCCTATTCCTCACAATTCAATTACGACAATACGATTCCTTAGCTTTTGGGCTTACTGGCTTTGAAATGTTGTATATATTACAGCGAAAGGTATTTTTTTCGACGACCTCTAATCACAAATTAAATCCGACATTGGAAGTTTCGGTACATAGGAGCCCTACTCTTGATGCCAACTTGAAATATAAAATTATTGCCAACTTAAAAAAGTAAAATTTCTATATGTTTGTTTTTATTTAAATTTAGTAACACGTAAATATTTTTTGGTTGCCAGAACAAAGCCCGCTTTTCCACTTTTATACGCCTGAGATTTTATTAAAGGACTTATTTAAACTCTGTTACTAATGCTCCTATATCCGATTTTTTTGTTACATATTTATCAACATGATATTCCAACCGAAGATTTTGCCAAAGAATGCATTGTATTTTTGCTGCTGTGTCATGCATAAGCCTTTTAAAAAAATATTGTAAGGTATTTTTGTGAACAAAATATTTATGAATTTTTTACACCAATATTTCCTTATCTAAATTCCCTTTCTTACCCTTCCTGGTAGGATTAAGCTCTCACTTCCCCGTTGGTCCTGCCACAAAATAAATTATGCTTTTTTCGACTTTTATTTTTATCAAAATATATAACATATTTAATTAAACTAATCACATTTGTAATCACCATTTCTGTTCACCACTTGTAAAAAGTATACTTTTGGACCGAATATAGTTTACCCCAAATTACGTTAAATTTTGCCTCCTCAGTTGGAATACCAACAGCTCTAGGGCAACACATTCATATCGTACTTATCTTCGGTTACAAGTACTTATACCTAGGATATTATAAAAACATATTTTTATCCAATAATGTTTCTTCATACCCAATCGAATATAATAATCTTTATAACAGTATATAATTTACGATAATTTTCATTAGGTATTCCGACTATTCTGGATGAATATGAAGAGAAAATATTTGCAAAATAATTGTTCATGCAAAAATGCTTAAACAAATTGGTTGACTTAATTGAATATATATTTTTAAAGAAATTGCATATTGCCATGTGAGAAAAAGGCTACCACAAATTTAAAAAAATGCCCAAATATGTTCAGCAGTTTTAATCGATATGGATTTGAAGTAGGCGTTTCAGTTTTTGGACGAGCAGCATTAAGGGTTCCCACCCTCAAACGTCCGTCATGACGCTGCTCTTTTTCAAACGTCCTGGATACTTTGAAGCTTCGTCAATACAAAATTTTTATTGCAATCATTTGACAAATTAACACATTATAACTTTAACTTTGTATATGTAAAATTCCGTTCGTTTCGTTTTTTAATTTTCAATCAGTCCCTGTGAGACTAAAAATGATAATTTTTTTTCGAGGTTTTCTCAGCAATAAACAATCCGATAAAATCATTCCAGCGTTTGTTTTGAAGGTTTTTAAAGGCCTGCAAGACGATTCACTCGTATTTCCAAAAAAGTCCAATGCTTTTAACTGGGGCAAAAAACCTCCACAATCGTCATCTTTCCACCTTTAATTGTTATTAAATATTTATAACGAAATCCACGCAGAAAACCTATACGTTGGGTTCCTGTATCTCATACTATATCAAACACTTGCCAGTTTACTGTCACAAGTACTGTCGCGACAACAAACTCATTTTCTTGGATTAGAATGCTAGGTGCCATATTAATTAATTTAAAAGTAATTGTTATTTTTTAATGTTCCCTGATTTTAAACCACTGGACAATTAGTTTTATCCATTTATCTTCAATTTAAATATAGGCATCATACTTTAGTAACAAAATTACATGTAAGAAGAGGACCCTACTAACTTGACTTCTACTGCCATCTATTAGTTTAAATCTAAATCAAGTTTTCTCAGGACGTCACATTGCGTTGGCTTATATATGTCAAGCTCTACCATGTATGCTTTCTGTATTAATTCTCTCTTGTCGCATGTTTACACTAGCAAGAGACAAAAAGCTTTTTAAATACAATCTTTTTAAAAGCAGTAAGATGTTTTATTTGTGTAAATTATAACTCAAAATCAAACACTTAGTGGGGTTAAATCCTTTATGACACTATAAAGGATTTTATAATGCCACCATTAAGTTTTATTTCTAAGTTATAAATAGGCTCTTCACTTTGTACAGCGGTTTACAGATTTATTCAGCGTTACATGCTAAAGCTTTTAACGGCTTGTCTTTAAGAGACATCCTAAAATGATAAATGAATATTTCACTTCAAAATATTGTCGGGCGAAATATGAATGTTTCTTGCCTTGTCTATCACATGACGACGGTTGTTGAAAAAAAAAATCACGTGTACTAAATGTAGCAATGGTTCAACTGATGTGTTTCATGAGAAAAAGAGGTCACTTTATGTCTGAAAAACTGTATATAAAACAAGTGATAAATGATATTTAAATTTATCTCTAAGAGGAATGACACTTTTAAAAAACAGTTAGGGCTGTTAATTGTCTGAGAAAATTTTAATTCATTTTTGTATATTTTTGGTTTCACTTACGCAGACCAAGAGTATTTTCAGATTTAGATTTGTTTAGATAGTGATAATACATGTTTATTGCAACTGGTGATTTGTAAGTGATTCTAACAATAAAAATACTTTGATGTCAGTCTAAAAATCTTTCTTTCACACATGACATTTTGTGTTAAAAATGTTTGAAAAATATAGTAATGTTGAACTTCACAGATTTTTAAACTCAAATTTGTAAAAGGTACTGAACAAGGTATACATTTTTTTAAATGTGTGTTTTTTTCGGTTTTATAGTTATTTTGTACCTAATTGTATAAACAATATACAAAATTGTCAAGATGGATGGCTCAAATATATCATTGTCCATTAGTAATTCTGAAGCTGAAGTTCGACACTTGAATAATGATCTTTAACAAATATAATGGATATATGTGGGCAGCACAAAGTGGCTCATTAAAAAATATTGCAAATAGCGGTTATATCAGTTTCTTTATTACCGCTAAGATATGATCAATGAAATAAAATAGATGAGATAATATTATAAAAAAACAAATTGCTAAAATTTAGGGAATTTCTATTATTAGTCAACATAATGGTATTTTTGATATGTAAATAATACAATTGATGGCTATCACTTCTGAAAAACTCCCTCATTCTTTAATTTAGTTGGTAAATATAGGTAATATATTTTAACCATTCATTAGAAGTAATATTTTAATCAAGAAAGGCTTCAAAACTTCTGGTACATCTATTATATATATATATATATATATATATATATATATATATATATATATATATATATATATATATATTAAATATAATATTAATACTCTAGGACTACCTAAAGTTTACATGAAAAAATTGAACACTTTCTAGAGAACTTTTCTCTTTTTCTAATATAATTAAGTATATAAAATAAAATGACACTAAAATATTAGTGTTTAGTCAAATGATTAACTTTTTTTAATTCCAGAAACAACGCCCAATGTATTTGAAATGGAAATCATGAATGGGATATTGTAACTTTCGTGTAACGTTGGCCAGCAGCACATTTCATTTAACTCCACCATAAATATTATATAGGATTCGCGAGATCGTTCAGTCCTAAGGTTTAGTACAAGCGAGCCAGCATAGAATAAGGCCGCGAGATCGTTCAGTCCTAAGGTTTAGTACAAGCGAGCCAGCATAGAATAAGGCGTGCCTCAGAAAATACGTTTCATGTTACATATTAGCCATGTTACATATTACTTTTTTAGATGGTATTTAGATAGACCCATATATTTTGTCTTTAGCCAGGACACATTTTGAGACAAAATTATATTAATATCAAAACATTTTTTTTCTCATAACTAAGGGATACCTATTATAGAATCTTTTGCTATAGTTTTAAGACAAGGTAAAATTTGTCGTATTCATAGAAATACCTGTATGTGGGTACATCTATATTTAAACTTGTAAAGTAAAATAGCTTTTGCGACTGAATTCATAGAAATATAGAAATAATGAATTTGGTCTATTCTTTGGGAATCATTTGTTACTTTTCTCAAAGACATCGATAGCAATGTAATTTTTAAAAATTTGAAGACTTGATAAGGGGACAACATTATTTCAAAAACCTTATTTTAGTCGCACGTGAAATAAAATTTAGCTTTGCAGAAGTTTTACTCTTAAAATATATAAATAGTCGCGTTTCTAAGGACGATAAATACATGTTATTGTAATTTTTATTTCACCAGTAATATTTTCCAGATCAATCGTGGTTTGTATGGAGTACAATATTCATAAATCCTTTAGTATTATGTTTGCAAGCAAAAAACATATATTCTATATTTTACAGAACTATGTTTGAAAATACCTAAATGTTTCGACATATTAATCATTTTTGATAAAGAGAGGAAAAGTTAATTTATTAAAATTACAGTAATACAACAATAGAATATTATATACTATAAGTTAGTTAAAAACCACTAGAAAATAAACATCATCCTAATGTGTAGCGAAATGCACACTTTTTTATTTTCTTACTTGTTCTACCACTGCAAAATTCATGATTACCTCCATTAAGAAGTAAAAAGGGAGGAAGAAAGCAGGAGATCCAATTATTGGACAGAGCTGCAAGGAGACAAACGAAGATACTTCTTGGGAACTACGCCCAGAAGAGATTCGAGAAATGCATAAGCCCAAGTAAGAACCAACTCAGAGTTCTGACAGGAATCCTGACGGGCATTACCACTTAAATAAACACCTCAAGAAACTCGGATAAGCAGAAACCTCTATTTACATCCTTCCAGAGTGCAGTGTTCTAGTAAACCCTAGAATGCGGTTCTTGGGAGCACACCAAATAGAAGAAGGGGAGCTACCCATTTTGAAACAGTCTATCATCCTAAGGTTCCTAGGGAAATAGAAGTGGAGGACCTGCTTAAGCCGGTAAGCTATCCTTATAACTTGTCAGCAGTAGGAGAGCACAACAGATCTATTAAATCGCAGTGTACAAATCCCCAATTTTACGCACATGCAATGGATTATTATAAATAATAAGTTAGTTAAAAACTACTAAAAATTAAACATCATCCTCATTTATGTGTAGCAATATAGAAACTTTTTTTAACACTTGTTCTACCACTGAAAAATTTGAGAATACTTATTGCCTCAATGAAGATGTGATCAGTATCTTAATGTTATAATATTAAGGTACTATTAAATGCTATATTATAGTTTCGTAAGAATGGGAGCACACATAAAATGTACTGTGCTACTGAGGGCATTCATTACCGATAGAACACTACTCGTCATGAATCTTGTGTAGTGACTAAATGAGCTTAAAAACCATCAAATGTCTACGACAAAAACTACGTGTTTTATTTAAGTATACTTGGATTATACTTTAGGAGTAGATTTTATCCATAAAGCAACTTCTTCAAATTATAAATTAATCTCCTAAAATTCTTCGCAGCAACCAGAATATTGTCGTTAAAAATTTATAAAGTTATTACAGGGGTTGTGGTTTTGCTTATATTAGATTAGTATTCTTAAAAGATAATGTCGACGTTGTGTTTAACAACTTCCTTCTAAATTTGTGAAAGGGTAAACTTTTCTTTTCAAAGTTTAATTTTCAAGAGGTTTAAGCCTGAATTTTTAATTTATTTACTTAAGAAGTTGTTATAAGAGGGCATGTGTATTGAATACAAATTGGAAAAAGAGATACCCTTTAGAGACTTATAAACTGGATAAAATACATTTTAAAAACCGACTTATCAAATTTAATAAAACTTCTGTTATACTTCGTCCCAATTTCTATAAAAATTATAAATTGCATTTTTCTCAAAAGATTTTTTGAATTAATCAGGTACAATCTAATAGACTTTTGGAAAGAATACCTATAAAAAAAATCATTTAAAGTCTTATAAATGCGATAAACTTTCTTGTCATGAAATATATTGAGAGAAATGTTTAACTGATTGAAGACCAAGTAAAAGGGTAGGAAACTATATATACAGTTGCATAGAAGAATTTGTGTCCATAATATACACTAAGAAATACCGGTTTTGAATCAAATGCATTTAATGTAAAAATAGTAGAGTCAATAAAACAATAAAACGCCTACGAAACACTAACAATCATAAAGAACAATCTCTAATCAAATTCAATTTGCAGTCTCATTTCTAATCAATCTTGGTTCCATGCGGGACTCCATGTTTAGGTTTACACATTATTTACTTTAATACTCGATCTTAATATTTCATTGCCCATCAAGATCTCTATGGTACCTGCTTAAACTTAAAACCGATTTGTCATTCCCCAATCCTTCACAGTTAGGCATAAACTGTGTAAAGCCTGACTAAGATAAGTACGGACATTCAAACTTTTTAGTTGGACATTTCTTTGCTTATGAGTTACAAGTACGAGGGGAAGTGTGAAAGATAAACACAATTATTTAACAATATATATATATATATATATATATATATATATATATATATATATATATATATATATATATATATATATATATATATAACTCGTGCACATATAGTACATAACTTAAAGAATTGCAACTCAAATAACTCTTGGTTCAAGGAATGTAACAAAGCTCAATTGGGAGGACACTTGTGTTTGGAAACAAGTCATTCAGAATATGTTTCTGACTGATATGGAACTAAGTTAAGTTTTTACATTCCAAAGAACCTTGTCCATATGTAAAAAATAAATGTTATTACAGAAAAGAGTGTCTTTCCCAATAAATATTACCATAACCAGATATTGGGTAGTAATCTAGATCATTTTTCTGACAGAAACTTTTCAAAAGAATATTGAATTTTAACAGAAGCTCAAAAGATAAGAAAATATTTAGCTGTCTAGAATTATTCTTAAAAACTAAAAGAAATATTCTTCATATGTATAAGCTGCAAATGGTTAAAAAGACTGTTTGTTTGGATGCAGCCAATAACTTTTTAATGATTGGAAAACATGCATATTTCTCTAAAATTTGATAAACTTTTTGAGACTATCCTGGGATATTCAAAGCTCATTTTCTTGGGTTGTTTTCACTCTTTTTAGACCAATAGAATACATGGATTTCAATTTGAATTTAAATCTATCAACAAATAATTTCATTTGAGAATAGACAGTAACTTAAATTTTCTAAACCTAAACACACCTTAAGTTAAAACAACAAGAAACTTACTTATAAGTTCTAATCTTTTCTAGGTTCCTTATTGAGCAGGATCTGTTAAAAGCACACTATTTATTTTTCTATTGCAGTTACGACTGGAAATATCTTTTATTGTTATTATAGAAGTCTATCCACTCAAATTATTGCGCAAATCAAAGTCCATAACTCCTAAATTTTTAACTTATTTAACTAGGAATATGTATAAAGTTATCAATACACCTCGTATACTGTATTACTTAGATGAGAAACATTTAATCTAATGGTATGTTCCATAAAGGCCTTATTGTCTTATGACAAGCTGGGTAATGAAATTTGAAGCATCGTAACAAAGTAACCGAGAATCGTGACTTTCAGGTTATGCCTCGACACAATGTTGTTCGTTGTTTTAAGGTGAATGATTTTTAATAAATTTTGGGGAGTACAATGCTGAAGAAACGATACAGATATTAAACAGACGTGAGTTACTTAATCTTTTGTTTTTTTAGCGCCTTGTGATTGTGCTGGACTTTGGTTCCCATGATGAACATTATTTTTTTTTACTCTGACTTATTTTGCTCTCGGGTATTTAGATAATAGTCCATATATTAAATTAACTTCAATTTACACACACAATTTATGTATCATGTAAATATTTCCATATGGTTCTATAATAATGAATTTTGAAAGAATGTATCTAAACCTCGTTGCTAAATTTTTTATACTAACATAATTAACATTAATGGTTTTTGTGTATATTTGAAGGCCATAGACAATGGTATTTCTTGCAGGGTAATAGATATATGTGGGACTGCCCTTGTCTTTTCTTTTTGTTGAATATCACGACGTCTCGGCTAGTAGTTGTCTCTAGCCGTTTTCAAGTGAAACTGAACAAATTCTTAAACTTCATAACTATTTATTCTAAAAGTAAATACTACGATCCCATTTATGCAGCATTTAGTTTTAGTTTACATTTACTAAGAAGTGGTTTTCATTCTTCTCTTATATCTAAAGACGATTAACTAAAGCAATTCGGGTTCTGATGTATAACCGCGGCTTCTTTGAAATTACATGTTCCCCAGGATTTTTCTAGGTGTAATTCTTCAGACCGTTTTATGTGATGTCCGCGAGTCCAGACGTAGTGGACAGCACCATATTTTTCTGTCTCTTTATGAGATGTGTTCTTTTGGTGTTATTTGTTTCTTACTTCAATGAATCTCTTTGTTTCGCCAATGTAGGCGTTGCCACATTCATATAGCCCTTCAAGTTGTCAGTCTGACCATAGTCTAACAAAAGATACAGATCACATTAAAAGTGACTTGATAACTAACGGATACGCAGTAAATCTGGTAGATAAGTTTTCAGAGCAATGCAAAAATAGGACAAGATCGACAACGGACGAGGAAAGAGAACTAGTGTTGAACATCTCCTATATCGGAGATATTTAGAAAGAAAGAATAGGAAAAACATATAACATTAACGATGTTTTCAATTAAAATAAATCTCTGAGAAGCCAGTTTACTGGGGCAAACCAAAAACTCAAAGGGACATAAAGCCTTGTGTGTACTAGATACTATGTGAATGTGACAACTTCTACGTTGACCAAACAAAGAGACCCCTGGAAGTAAGGATCAAAAAACATCAGAGAGAAACAGAAAAATATGATGCCGCCAACCACCCCTCGGCGGCTCATGGACATCACATAAAATGATCTGAAGCTAGAACCCTACCCTAAGAACAACCCAGAAGAAAAAAGAAATTCAAACGTGCCGCGGTTGTACATCAAAACCCATATTGCTTAAAAATTAGTTCAGTTTCACTTGAAAACGACTAGAGATAACTACTAGCCGACACGTAGTGATATTCAAAAAAAAAACAATGGAAGTCCAAGATATACCTACTACTTCACATTAATTGTTAACATTTTAGATACAGAAGAACTATCAGAAAATGATCACAATTAAAAAAATATTTGGTTTTTTTGTTAACTCTATTAGTGAGCTAGTAATTTTTTTAAACATGTTATAATAACTTTGATATTTGCTAACTAAAACTTCTTTATGAGTAAATTATAGCTGAAATCATCTTGGTTCCTAAAACTCGATCGGTAGATGGAAACGGTTCTATAAGCCATATAGCAACAAAAAAATAAATAAGGTGTATATTTTATTTTACACAGTTTACTTGCCAGATAGGAAGCTTTACTTTATAACACAATTGAGGACTTTTTTAAATTTATATATCCCAAATTATATAATAAGGAGCATCTTATAATGGATGATTTAACAACTTGAAGTAACCGGTTTTAACAAAAATTATTATTAACACCCTTACAAAAATCAAAGTAAATTCAATAAAACACTTTTAAATTTAGAAAATTATCTCATATCTATGAAGATATATTTAAAATTCCTGAAAAATTGATTCAAGAGCCCACTAATGAGGCAGGGAGGTGTTAATACTTTTTATTTTGAGTAACAGATTGGTTAATATTAAAAAATAATATATTTTGGTATGGTATGGGTATTAAACTAGCCACCCGTATATTAGATATATTAATAAATATCGCTAATTGTTCATTAACAGTTTGTCTTTAGGATCTGATTTTTTACAGAAAATGTCATAATGAATTGGAACTTTAAATTTTCCTGACAAAACACGTAGTTTCAATCAAAGGCTAAATGAACTTATAATAGCACCTTATTACGTCCTTTAGTTACGAAATACTTTTAAATTTACACTTTAGATTAATAAAACTAGTCATGCTAGACAAAAAAAAAGAAACCAAAAAACAATTCAAGGAATTATGAATTTCATTTCTTTCACGCGTTAAAATAATCAATTCTTCTCGTAAGTTTATCAAAGCCTACAAACATCGACCAATTATGCATTTGGTCGATGTCATGAACAAGCAATTTTTAAATAGCCGTCTGTGAAATTAAAATATTTTCTAGCTAGGCTTGTTAAACGTCTTGTAACTTCAGATCGCGATGATAGATTTATACATTCATGAGATGTAATGGGCCGATGACTGCTTGAATATTACAAAGAGCCGCGGTGTTGTAAAAAACCTTAGATGTTGACACTTTTGACGTAAAGATAAAGTTTACTTGAAATTTGTTTTAAAAAAGAAATTGTTGAAAATTGCAAAACGCTAAAAAATTCTAGGTTATTTTTAAAAAATATTAAGTACATATTCCTGTGCCTAAACTTTAAAACTTATGGTACGCATTTTCTTATACATTACAAATATAACATTCTTAGGTTAAAACTAAAATTTATCCAAGTTCGACAAATTGGCTGATAATGAAGATCAGAAAAAACGGGCGAACTTCGATGCTCACGTTGATGTTTCTCAGAGGTTATGCGAATAGCAATTTGAAAATTGACATAGTCAAATCGATCTTAGGAGTGCTTTTGGTGGTCAAATTGATCACTCTTTTTGTTTGAGTTCATGATATAAAGTCTTAGAAATTGCAAAATCTAAATACGTAAGTAAACATTTTTAACAAGTGCGAAATATTATTATGAAACACGTACGAAACAACTCCGCCTGCATGTCGGTTGCGTCGGCTGAGTATTTCAGCAGGCATGTTGCCGGCCATAAGCTCGAATTCTCCAACAACTTCCGCGCTAATATGAAGTCACTAAAAACTTCAATAGTAGATTCGGAAAGGACTGAATAAAGAGGACACAAATAAACGAAATTCTAAAAACAATAGGAAAAATGAGAAATATATTATTAATATAGTGACTTGGAACATCAGAAACATTACCACAAAAGAAGAAGAACTTGAAATGAGTTACTGAAGAACATATTGATACAACGATTATATCTGAAACTAAAAAATAAAAATAAAGTGGAGAACCGAATGATAATGTAATGAGACGGTAAAAGAAAGAGCAAGTCAGAGTAGCAACAGCAATAAGGAAAACACCGATATCTGTTATACAAAATTAGACGTCTATAAACCAGGCAGAAGGCTAACAAGTAATAATAAAAATAAAACAGAAGATATGCACTTATACGTATGTACTCCTGAGGAAGGTAGAATAAATGATAACGTAAAAAATTTTAACGATCTGAATGATAAAAAAATAAATATAAGTGATCAAGAAAGTGGAAACAGATCAGTTAGCTAATTAAAGCAATTTTCATAAGCAGCGAAGCAATGAAAAAAAAAAAGTGATTAAACATGAGAACGCAGAAGATAAATATCAGGAAAAGAGTGGTTTCATTCCATAAGGAACTTTGGATAAAAATTTCATAGAATAAATAAGACAGGAAAAGTTTTGCAAAGGAAATCTTGGCTCTATAAATATAGAAGGTTTTCAAGAAGTGTAAAAACGTAAAAGCTGCAGGCGCTGATGGCTTAAGTACAAAAATGAAAAAATATGGAGATTGCTTCTCAACTATGGCACCTAATTAGCAACTGCTAGAATAGAGCAAACCACTAAACTAGAATCCAAGCATCGTCCAATCTTCCCCAAAAAAATGTGGCAAACATAAATGTAGCAATCATAGAAGTATAAAGCTCTTCTTGAGTGTTCTATGCTATCAAGGCACAAACTTCAAAAAGGTGGAAAAAAATATAGCATAGAAACTATACATTGAAAAAAAAAACAGAAATGCTCGTCATGAACAGCATAGAATGTAACGTCTGTGAAGTTTTTAAAAATTAAGCAAAGTAAAGTGAGTTATGAAGAAAAATGTATGAATGTATTGTTGAGTAAACTTGTGCTGTAAATAGCAACAAAATAATCATATTTTGTCATTGAAAAAAATCCTTAAGTGTCCCTTAACGGAGATACAGCGTCCTAAAGGGGTACCCAGCGATTTACCTTATCGGCTCCAAGTTTTTGTATAATTTAATGAAATTTTAATATTTTATAGAGGCCATAAAGACTCATCTAACAATACTATAATAGATGTTTTAGATCATCAGAGAAGTCAGGAACGGACTTGCAGCCACACTGGGTTGTTAAGCGAAACACTCAAAAATTACCAATGCTAAACACAAACAGGTAAAAATCAGGTTGTTATTGTCAATACATACATAATGAATTACTATTGACGGAACTTGTCAAAATCGCCAAGTAAAAATAATTTTAAAAAATGGAAGAATAATCTTGCACAGAGTATGATGATATGCATTTAATTAATGGTGAAGCGCTGTCGAATTCTTCGAAGGGAAGAATACTATATGCTGAAAGATTTCCAGCATTTTATTTTTCCTCTTTATGTTTGGAAATAGTAACTTTTGAGTTTTTCGCATAAAATCCTATTTACCTCAAAAAGCGCCAGTTTTATCGAAGTAAATTAAGAGTACCCTTTTTGAAGAAGAATGACCGAAGTATTTAAAAAATTACACCTGTTAAAAATTAGGCCCAACGAGTGTGGCAGCAAGTCCGTTCCTGACTTCTCTGATGATCTCAAACATATAAGGTAGTATGGTTTAATGAGTCTTTATGGCCTCTATGAAAATTAAGATTCCATTAAATTATACAAGTCGGTTCAAAACTTAGATCCGATAAGGTAAATTGCAGGGTACCCCTTTAGAGCTCTGTATCTTCGTTATGGGGAACTTTACGATTTCTTTTTCTATGACAAAGTAGCGTTATGTTGACGTCCCCTGTATGCTTCTGAGACAATAGGAGGTACTTACCAGACTCCCTGTGTCTATATATACATATATACATATATACATATATATATATATATATATATATATATATATATATAAAGTAAAATGCGAACAGTAAATGCAAACTGCGTTCCATCATATCTTTACCATACCAGGTACTTACCAGACTCCCTGTGTCTATATATATATATATATATATATATATATATATATATATATATATATATATATATATATATATGAAGTAAAATGCGAACAGTAAATGCAAACTTCGTTCCATCATATCCTTTCCGTGTTGGAGGTTGCACAATTTGAATAAATTGCTACACATAACAATTTATCCTATTCCACCACCATCGAGATGATGGCCTACCTGTACCACCATACCGAGAAGAAAGTCAAAACTTACCCGTCCCGCCACAGTGATACGGCAGAGGTACATGTTTCGTCTCTACTAGATTCATCAGGGTCTTATATGGACAACTACGCAAGTATAAAATATGTTTTTAAAATAAATTAAAAGACTAAATAGAGAAATTCGAATTAGAAATTAAATTATAATATATATATTATTATTATAGAAAACTACAAATATAAGGAGTAACTGGAAAGGAAATGTAGAGAGGATGGTAAAGGATAAAGCACCGAAGAAGATTCAACAGTATAATCCAAAAGTACGACAAAGTATAGGTTGTCCAGTAACTGTCAAGCGGAACAGATCGAAAAAAACTATACAATGACTACGATACCGTGTGAGGCAACAGCGCCGAGGCAGAAGGAAACAGACAATAGACAGAGAGCCACCATTGGTACCAATAGTAGACGGCTTTGTTGATATAAATTTGCCTGTTATTTGTTGAAATAGGACTAAATTTTCTTTTGGCTTTATTGCGCCAACGCCATTTGAGACGTTTAATAATAAGTATAGTCATATATTACTTGGTTTTGGAGTTTGCGTAAGTAAAAAAGATTAAATTTTAAATAAAGATTCAATCAATATCGATTTCTGATATAATTCATTCTCAAGCTGTGTCATAAGCTGCAACGTGTTTTTGTTATATCCTCCTAGTTGATTGATATCGTCATCAGAGACCTGTTCGTCTTTCCTGGCGCGCACTTTATTGTACTTTTAAATGTTTTTACATTGTATTGACTTGCGATAAATCGGTGAATGCGATATGTGCTAAATCTTCCATTGGATTCATTCAAAAAACAATAACCGAAGATAATTTCCAAGTCGTTGCCTAAATTTCTGCTTTACTGATGGTTGGTAAACATTTGCGTTACAGGCCTGGCATTTTACATGTCTTTTTCATATTATTATGATATTTTCTTGGTATTTTGCTTGTATGATATGGAATGATTGAGATGAATATAAGTATATATTTGGTTCGCCACTTATTCGCTAAAGTTTCTTTTACATAATGGTTATTGATTCTAATAATTTACTACGGCCAGCAAAATTTAACTTATAATATTTGGAAAAAAACACCCGGTTTTAGCAGTGTAAATAAAGGTCAATATTTAGATGGCCTAATGTATTTTACTTATTAAGATATTACGATACATTGCAATTAAGGACACTTACAGCCAAATCACATATCTCAGTTGTCTTCATTTAAAAACTACCTTAAAATATAAAATTATTTTCTATATGAACCTACAATATATCCGCCTGGCAGATGCAGTTGTTGATTACTTATGTATTTTAATATTTACGAACTGACATGGTTCATTCTAAATACTTTTAAGTTCCATTATAGCAGCATCCACTAAAAAATGTCCGGAATGTAAAACTTTTACTTAACATTATGGAGTTCCAAAAGTTTTTTTCTAAGACAAAAACAAAAGCTGGTAGTAACATAACGCCAAAAATGTGCTCATGTATGTATTGATCAATCAAATGTTTTTAATGCATTTCTCAAAATTTAAAGTAATCTGTCACTTTTTGGTCAAAGATAATGACCTCATTTATAATTGTGAAACAAAAAGTGACTCGTGTCTAATCTATATAATAACCACAAGATGTTTAACATTTATTTTATTTCAAACATCTCCACTTATATCATTTGTGACGATAGAGCTAACCGCTTTTAACACGCTGGGTATAATATTTCATTTCATTACCAAAATATTAAATTAATTATATAAACTCTTTTATTTGTATTTTTACCTTCTAAAATATTGGATGTTTGATTTCTATTAACCTGAACGTCATATCCATATGTGATGCACCTCATAAGAGCACGCAGTTTCAAAACTTCCTTTATACAGGGTAGAAATAAGTTTTAAGGTTGAGTATATATTCCTAGGCTAAGAAGTAGAGTACAAGGATAGAGTGCGTATTAACACGTTAGTTGCATGATGTAAACATTTTAAATTGGCTTAAAGTTTATTTTAGAAATATACCGGGCCTAAACTAATTATATTGTGCAAGTAACGAGACCCCTAAACTCTACTATTTACTTTACTCATGTAAACTAAGCCTTGTACACATCGAGCAAAGTATCAACTCGTTGCGGAAATTGAAACGATTTTTTTAAATATCGCAAACTAAATATCGGGCAATGAAAAAGTTTTTAACTGAAGACCCACCAATGTAAATCATGATACGAAGGGAAGTGGTTTATAGAAATTCTCTATTTGGAACTATAAAAAATGGTACAACTTGTTTCGGTGGAGGCCAAGATGACAGACGTGTAAACGACTGCAACTGTAACTATTCCTGAAGACACCAAACTGGTAAGACCAGTGTGAATTTAGGTAATAAGAAAAGACGGTTGCAATATTGAACAGGGACAGATCCAGCTTCTCCTTTTGGGGGGAGCGATGATATTACAAAAGTACAGTACGGCAAACGAAAGCGTCTAGTCTTATTTTTCTGAATTCAAAGCTCTTGGGAGGGGGGACAATCATCCCCACCGCTCCCCATTGAATCCGGAATACTTTATTACGGATGCCTTTGAAAATGAAAAATAAAAAAGGAATATTTTGGAGCATCTCCTATTCAGCGAGACTTAGTACGAAAATAAAAATATTATGCCTTTATCTACCATGTTAAAGGATAAGTAGTATAAGTTTTAATAATTCCTTAAATTCAATCAAATCGCTAAGTACACATTATTTTCACCAAATAAAACCATACCCACTTTCTCAAATTTTTCACCTTTTTTGGCATTCTCGAAATGGTACAATACTAAATTAAAACTAGCGAAAATTTTATCTTGATCAATCATTGAAAATTTGCTCACTGGCTATTATTTTTATAGAATCACTATAAGTTTTACTAGAAAAGAAATTATCAAGTGAAAAGACATTATTAGGTTAGAAAAATTAACCCAAGCTTTAATTTTTAGCGATTTATTAACTCTACAAGCATTATTTTCCTTTCTTCGGGTGTTTGATTTTCAATGACAACCACTTTTTTTCTAAAATATAATGAAAACTGAAGGTTTATATCTATCGAATTGGTTCATAAGAAATATTTGAAACACTAAAGCATACACTGTCTGACCTATGAGGATTTTGGCAGTAGCATAAGAAGAACGATAAATTCACACTTGTACGGTTTTGTTTCGCATCCTATATAGAGCTTATCAATATTAGACTGTATTATATTCCCTATTCAGATAGGAAAATTAAGATAAGTGGCATCATATAATTTTTGTGTAAGCATTAATAATTTGGAAATATTCGTTTTTAGGCCAATTTGTAACTAAAAAGTTGGAATGCGTAAGTACAGAAAATGTACTCACCTAAACCTCAAAAACATATATATTCACACTAATCACTAAAGTCTTTACAATTTTATAAATATTATCCACTCTATGTAGTTTTCCAGAAGCACTGAGTCCACTAATAAGATATTAACACTCTAGGGGGTAGAATGTCCAAAAACTGAATATTTTTAAACGAAAATCCATTCGACTGGTCCAGTAAAAAATGTTAAACATTCCGACCGAAGTTCACTTCTTCACTGACTAATACAATAGGTTCACTTGCAATTTATCGCGATGTAACACCGATGTACTTTCGTGCAGCAACGTTCGAATACCGCTCGCACGCGCGTGTGCTTCCAACAGCAAGTCTGCGTACAAACTGAAGTTGTACGTTGAACTGAGGACCCGATTTTCCCTCAGTTGGCTTTGCCCGCTGCTTACTTCAAAGCTTGGGCCAGAGATGCTTGCCCCACCACACTGCTTGAATAATGTCCTTTACCTGAGGATGCCGTACAACAGCTATACTCATTCTTATTGGTTTGGAATGGGAGGGACGTTTAACAATAGTTTTCTATACCGGAAACGCAAAAGAACTGTCGAAGTATACGTCACAATATTACAATTATCATTTCAAGTCTCGATCAAGTGACAGACGCCCTGGTGTAAGAAGAACGAATACAATTGAAACTCGACTCTCTGTCCTCGGTTTGAATTAAAAGTATTTCCGTTGAATACTAACTTACAGGGTATTACATTTTTCAATAAATAAGCAATCATTTTACCTTTAGAGGTTTAAGCAATTAAGTTTTTTAATATTGACGATCATCATTGGGTACATCACAATTTTCAGATCACGTTTTCAGTTAGTAAAGGAATTTTTTGAATTAAGTAAAGGAGATATTTAAATAATTTTTTATCTTTGTTGATAATATAACATAGCATACTTTTTAAGTTGTGGTTGTTGATGCGTAAAGTAGGCAAATAAATATGTGCTGGGAATCTGACCTTCTCTTCTAGTTTCTGAATATTAAAATGATTAATTTTATTGAGTAGACCTAGCAACAACAAAGTATTAAAAACTAAAAAAATGCCTGCCTTAAAATTAAACCAAAAAAGTCTTTTTTTTCGATGTGTTACTATTTCGAGTTAAAGTTAGACTGCGCTTACTGGGTTTATATAGTAGTAGTTTATAAAACTTTTCCCATCAATCATAAATTTCACTCAGAATTGGGAATTTTAATTAAAGTGAAATAGTCCTTACGATAATAATAGATAGAAAATACATATTAATTGAGAAACAGGCTGGGGGGAACATCGGTTAAAAATAAAAAAAAAAGCCAAATTTGTATTATCCGGAAACCATGAATAATTATCTAGGTGTAGAGTTTTCTCAGTAGACAATGAAGATCAACAAAATTATATTTTAAGATAAATGAACCATTTTTCTTTGTAGTTTTTCTTTCAAAAAAAAAATGTGGTTTAAGTCGTATTGCATTTGTATAGCGTATTTCCTGTGCAAAGGTCAAATTCTTTTACCAGTACTTTAAGTAAGTCAATAATTCAGTTTATGCTTAATTACGGATAGAGATAAACCTAATCGAAACATCGTACAAACAAGCAAAAATAAAAACAAGTCCTTCAACCTCATTTTAGTAAAACTTTATTATAACTTAAAGCTATTACATATTTCAAAATCTCATTAGAATTATATGCAGATTGTGAATTTATAGCTTTTTTACAAACTAGGACTCAAAGTATTTAGAAAAATTAAATGAGTGTAATGTAACGAATTATCGATCTTAAAAAAAAAATTAAAGTTTGGAATTCAAATATTTATGCCTAATGATAGATTTATCCATCGATTGACTTTTATGTCACTGAACTGTATTTATCTTAATACAAACAAATGCATCATATTACATTATTTACTTTTCTTTCCTAGAGATGGGAAAGTGAAATAAAACTACTAACAATTTGATACATAATATTTTAAAAAATATTATTTAATATGTACTTATTTACGTGCTTTACATGAGACATGAAACGAAGTTTAGGGTGAAAACCAGAAGCTGCAATTTTGTGAGAAGCTTCAAAATTTAAAGAGAAACGCAGTATTTTAATTACATTAATGACCAAAGGAGATTGTGATGCAGACCATTTATAACTCTAAATTTTCAAAATTTTGAATGGCAGAAAAATTTCAATATTTATTCATTGGATCTATTTTTCTGTCATTGTAGCAGTACCCAAAAGAGAAAACAGAATAACGAAAATAAAATTTTAACTTACTCTAAAGTAATTGCTGCAAAAATTGACAATCCAGTTACCCATTGCCCTTTTTTTAAAAAAAATATAGAAATTGAAAATGAGTGAAAAAATATTTTAACACTTAAAGCCCGTTGCTTTATAACTTCTTTATCTTTTTACTTATGAGGTCATATTGTGCGTTGGCGGTTTTCTCAAAGACTTTTGTAATCAAAGCGTCATACCACCTTGATATTTTCAAATAACAGGATTTTTGTTTTAGCTGGATAAATTGTTTAGGGATTTTCAGCTTGTATCCATTTCAAAATTCGAAGTACTTCTGAAGTTATAACAATTAGAAGTGAAAAGGTATTGTTGGACTTTTTTTATATTAGATAATAGCTTTTACCCGTGACTCCATTCACATAAAACTTTGGAAATAAATAATAAATACGGTTGTTATAAGCAATAAACAATTAATAAAGCAGCCTATTTCACTTCTGACAACCTTCTCTTCATGCCTGTAAAATTTTATCGAAATCTGTTCAGCTGTTTCGGAAATTAGCCCGTACAGACAGACAGACAAAAATAAAAAAAACCCTATATCACTCCTGACAATCTTTTCTTCAAATCTGTAAAGTTTCGTCAAAATTGGTTAATCCGTTTCGAAGATCAAATTCAGAAATCTTCATGTATGTAAAGTTTCACCGAAATCGGTTCAGCTTTTTCGAAGATTAGCAATTGTAGACTGGCCGATATACAGAAAAAATTAGCCTATATCACTACTGACAACCTCTTCTTCATGTTTGTAAAGTTTTAAAGAAATCCATTCATCCGTTTCAAATATTAGTCTATGGAGACGGAAATATGAGCAGAAAAAGAGCAACCTATATCAATCCCGAAAACCTCCTCTTCATGTGTGTAAAATTTCATCGAAATCGGTTCTACCATTTCGAATATAAGCCCGTATAGACAGAAAAACAAATATTGAAAAATTGGCTTTTGACACTCCTGACAACCCCCTCTTCATGTCTGTAAGGTTTTAAAGAAATCGGTTCAGCCGATTCGAAGATTAACTCGTACAGACAGACAGGTGAACAGATACTTTTTTATACAATTTTATTTATACATGTAGAGATAGGTTTTGAATCAATTCTTTAGAGTAAAAAATTTCGAGAGGCGAAAGTAACTCAAGTACAAGTTGGAACGAGTTTAGACACTCTGAACATTCAAAGACATAGACTCTCTGAACATTCGAAGACATAGAATCATAGTTTGCTTTGTGACAGGGAATTATACAGTTCGCCAAGTTTACTAAACATTATTAAATCTTACAATTAACTTAGGTCGGAGCAGCTGGTTGGTGGGGCTTCTCGGAAAAGCATAACTTGTCGACAAACAGTTTATATGGCTGCAGTTACTGGTTTCAAGCCCGGATAAAGAAGAAAGGAGACATTTGCACATATACACTGTACATGCACACTCACACACCTAGACTCATACATTAACACAGGGCCTAGCAGTGATCCATCTTGAAGGCATATATGGTACCTGGCCTACCAGATGTCAGCGACGGGATCTTTAAGAAACCAAACGACATCTCAGAGTATTCAGCCATGCAGGTGAAGCCGCGGGTGACGACTGTTTATTTCAATCATATTCGTGGGATTAAAATGGGTCAAATTACCGAACCAAACACTGAAGGAAGCTTTAAAGTATACTCTTCTCTCACTTCCGGAGTAGGAGTCAAACAGGCACCTCCCCCACCTCCTCTACCTTCCTTCCTGTTAGGGCTACAAGGAACCGTACAGTTACCTTAAGCCCTTTCCGATCTTCCCAATATCAGTACTAGAAGAGGAACTGGAACTGTACCTCCTGTTGAAGGTCCTGCACAAAAACCTCCAATCATACCCAAAGGGGCAAACGTTTGTGCCACTCTTTAGAAGGACACTTCACCTTTGAAGAGACTGCGTGGGTCGTCAATTGAATCGAAAGCTCCGAGGAGGTGCTTTCCAAGAAACCTGGTGGTGACCTGGCAAACAAACGTCAAAGGGTTCCACGTTCAACACCTTACGACACCATGAGGGCAAATAAACATCTCAGATTTGAGCAATCCACAGAGATGTATGCTCCTTATACTCAGGTGTCCAGAGACGAGTCTTTATGCTTGGTGGTTGATCGAGCAGAACAACCTGCCGACTTTACGTACATCCGGACATTGAAATTCTCTGATACAGTAATGGAGGCCATTATGGGTATGCTCCTTAGCAATGGTGCTCCAAAGCCCCGTTTTTTGACCTACGAAAAATGGAGAGACTATTATTGATCACTGCTGCGGACCAAATATCTAGAGGCTGAATGGCGAGCATCAGGTTTTGGAGCAATGAGTTGGTGGTCATCGATAAAACCACCTTCAAATTGCGCGGGGCCATTCTTTGAATTCCTGGCATCAAGAACCCGCCCAATCAAGAGGATTTGAAACTTTTGAAAAGGGCCATTTCTGGACTCTCGTGCTCCAAATGAAGGATCTGGGAATGAAAAGAAGAACTTAAGCGACTTTGGCTCGTTCTTGAGATAGACAAGAGTTCAGGGAGGGTTCTAAAAGAACTAAAATACAAGCCATTTTATGGTGCTCCGAGGATAATGTTGACCTTGAAAATGCATCCATTGAGAAGCGACAAGGAAGAAACTAGAGGATCAGCATCTTCTGGGGAAAAAAGGACGACGATGGAGCTGCCGCAGAATGTTAGCGCTTTTTAACTCTTCTTCTTCTTCTTCTTCTTCTTCTTCTTCTTCTTCTTCTTCTTCTTCTTCTAGGTAGAACCAAGTTCTGTTATCTACACAATGCCTCATCGATCCTCGTTTGACGTCGAAATCCAGCTGTCTCTCCATCTTTTGGGGGGCCGTCCAGGCGGCCGTTTGGTGTTTGGTTTCTCTCTCATTACGGTTTTTGCTAGTCTGTCATCATTCATTCGTTCCACGTGATCTCTCCACTGCCTACGACGGTTTCGAACCCACTTCACAACATCCCTCATTCCGCTATCCTCGCGTATTTTTGCGTTTCTTATTCTATCTCTTAAACTTGTTCCCGTGATCATTCTCTGCGTTTTCATTTCTGTGGTTCTCATAATTTGTTTTGTCTTTGTTGTTTCATTTCTTGTTTCTGCGCCGTAGGTCAGTATCGGTCTTACACTGACCTTGTAAATTCTTGCTTTGCTCTCAACCGTCATATGTTTATTGTTCCAGATTATGTCTGTTAGTTGGCCTGATATCATGGCCGCTTTGTTGGCGGGTGTGCGTAATTCTTCCGTTACTGCCCTGTTACTTGTTATATGTGCTCCCAGGTATTTAAACTTCCCAACCTGTTCGATACGTTTGTCGTCAACCATTAGTTTGCATCTTACCGGTTCTTTTGCTATTACCATTGCTTTGGTTTTCTCCACAGATATTTTCATATAATACTGTTTGACTGTTCGATTGAGATGGAAAAGCATTCTTTGTAAGTGGTCCTCGCTATCTGCTGTTAAGGCAACATCGTCTGCATATAATCTGAACGGTGTTGTGTCCCATTGGGTACCCAATATTTGTGCTTTTTACCTCATCAATGATTTCGTCCATGATTACATTGAAAAGTGTTGGACTCAGGCTATCACCCTGTCTTATTCCTATGGATAGGGGATTTCCTCTGTTAGAGTGTTATTTGTTTTAATTACCATGGTGTTTTTGGAATTCAGTTCGTATATTGTGCGTATGATTGCTTCGTCTACTTGTTTTCTTCGCAGTAGTTCTATTATGTGTTCCAGTTTGACTCGGTCGAACGCTTGTGTAAAGTCCACAAAACAAATGAACAGCGGTTTATCGTATTCGATAGATTTTTTATCCAGCTGTCTGATAATAAATATACCGTCGATAGTAGAGCGGTTATTCCGGAAGCCCTGCTGTTCTTCGCACGCCCCTAAATTATCTACAATCCGTTGTGACAGTATTTTGGTTAATAATTTGTCTGAACTGTTTAGTAGGCTGATTCCCCTGTAGTTTTCGGGTTGTGGATCGGAATTGTGATGCTTTTCCGCCATTCGTTGGGTACTGACGTTGTGCGGAGTATTTTTAAAATAGAACAGTGAGCTCTGTGACAAGGCTGGGGCCTCCGTACTTTAGCATCTCATTCATAATTTGATCGGTACTAGGTGATTTTCTGTTTTTTAATTTCTTAATTGTCAGGTGCATCTCTGCTTCACTGATGTTGACATCTGTTAGTTCTGCGCTTTCTTGTTGGTTTTCATCTACGTTGTTTTCTGTAGCTGGTGCCTGGAGTAAGTCCTTAAAATGGCTGACCCATTGTTGGCTGTCGATTGGACTCAGTTGAACGTATTCATTGATTGGTTTTTTTCTGTTCCTCAGCATGTTCCATATTTTCTTTTGTCCGCCATATAGGTCGTGTTCCATGTCTTTTGAATACTTTTCCCAGTATTCTTTCTTCAGTTGAGCTATTTGACTGTTGATTCTGTTTCTCACCGTTTTGTACCCTTCGAAATGGTTTATTGTTTTGTGCTGTCGGTATTTTGTAAATGCTTGTCGTTTTTCTATTGCTAGTATTTTCACCTCTTCTGTGAACCATGGTTTTGTATTGCTTCTCTTGTTCGTGCTAACTGTTCGTGTTCCGATCGCCTCCCTGGCGCTCTCTTGTATATTTCTTTTCAGTTTTTCCCAGGCTTTCTCCACTCCGTCATTTTCTAGGATTGTATTAGCTTTTATTTTCTCCGAGAGTCTCTGCTGATGCAATACTTTTGTACTATCGTTAGCGAATGATTCGGTATTGTATTTAATAAAGGTATGTTTCTGTTTGTGCGTTCTGTTTATACTTTGTTGGGACCGGTATTTACATAACACTAGTTGGTGGTCGTCTTTTCCCAGGTCTGACGAATTCAGAGTTCTGACATCGAGTATTTTGTGGGGTAACACTTTTCTGTTCGTTATTATGTAGTCTATGGTTGATTCTTGTTCTCAGGTGTTTCTCCATGTCCGTTTATATTGTCATTTATGTGGAAAGAAGGTGTTATTTATTCTCATCTCGTTTTGGGCGCACAGTTATATGAGTTGTTCCCCGTTGTTATCTAGTGCTACTTCATTATATCTCTGCATTACTCCCGGAATGGGTTCGTTACCTATTCTTGGGTTGAAGTCTCCTAGTATAAACACTTGTTCTCTATCGGTATGGTACTTAGTAGATCTTGCAGTTTATTGAAAAATGTTTCTCTGACCTGTCTGGGTTTGCTGATATCTGATGCGTAGACGTTTATGATGTTCATCTTTTCTGGTTGTAAGTTTAGGATGACGTGAATGAGTCTTTCATCGACGTACTGTATGTCCTCTATGTAGTGTTCGTATTTTTCATGGATGAGCAAGCCCACTCCTTCTTGGGCTCTTTCTTCCTTTTGTTTCCCACTGTATATAAATAGGTAGTTGTTGTACTTGTTGTTTCCTTTCGCTTTCTTTTTCGTCTCTGAAAGGACGCAAATGTCTATAGAGTGCCTGTTCATTTCTGCGATAACTTCCTGATCGTGCTTATGCCATGAAGTGATATTCCAGCATCCCAATCTAATGATGTTCTGTTTTTTCTATGATCGTGTCCTAGTTCTCGTCAATGTCCGTTTCCGTGAGGTCCGTCCGGTGTCCGAGGCATCTATGTTACTATGAGCTACATTGGTCTTTTACTGCGGGTAGGCTGCTAACCTGTCCCGCAAACCCTCCTCCTTTGCCCGGGCTTGGGACCGGTACTGATAGTTGCTGAGCTACTCAATCCGCCCAGCCCCTGCGAGAGGCTGATTTTTTTAACTTTACAATTTAGATAATTAAAGTAACTAGTTAGAGGTTATTAATTCTAACTTTATTCCTTCACAGTAAAGAATCGTGTGAAGAACCTTATTTTTAAATTTGCGTTCTCTAGAAATTATTAATAGTTAAGCTCAGGGGGGTTCCAATCTAAAAAAATGTAAAAAATGTAGGATTTTGAAGAAGCAGTGTGTGCAAAATGAAAGTCAGAAAGAACAGTAAACAATTTATTAACCATAAGTGTTGATAGAAAATTTTTACAAAAGTGTTGAAAATTATTATAAAAATGGTTTTACACCCAAAAATATCAAAATGACAGACTACAAGGTTCGTTAGAAAACTCTGACACAATACGTATCGTAACAATTAAAAGTTAAAATCTTGTAATCAAAATAAACAAAAATTCTTTTGTACCTACCCTATAGGATGTCGAGAGGTAAATCACTTGACCTTCAATAATTTCAAAATTGATAAAATATTTGAAAAATTAACGTTCACCATTTAACAAGATACTATAATGAACTTTTAATAGTAATAGACAAGAGAAGAAAATTGTAATAGTACGAAATACAACAAGAGAAGAAAGTTAGGTAACTAATACAAAAGAAACGAGTCTGGTCAAATATTAGCCAAAGGCCACTATCAAGGGTACGTTTATAATAGACGGATGTTAATAAAAGGTTTAATAAGATAAAGCCTGTTGGTTTAAAATACTCTGTGATAAAATATTTTTAAGAGAATGTGCCATCTACAAAGACACGATAAGATAGGGAAAGATAGTCGAGCTCCTTAAACTAGAAACATACTAGCAGTTTAAGTCAAAAATTTTACGGGTAGGCTCCAAATCAGCCAAAGATTAGATATTAATGCCCACTTGCAGTCCTTCTGTCAAAGTAGGTTGGAACTCGGGTATCCTTTTTCCTTTGTTTAAGCCCCAATATGTTTCGTGGAACCATTTGCTTGCCAAGTTTCCTCAGACAAACATCCTAACAGCTCAGGAGTCTTAGATTGCATAATAGCAAATACGCTATAGGTACACTTTTTTTGATGATAGTGCTAAAATACATCAAACTAGACAGTAACACCCTTACCACATTCTTGTGCCAAAAGACTTCAGTAACAAGTAATTTAGTTAAGAAAGTAGATAAGAGAACAGGTTATTTAAATAAGAGAATAAGTAATTGAGGCTAACACAGGTCTCTTAAAATAGCTTCATGGATTCGTGACAAAATGACCTACCAGAATTACGAAAATTTGCTGTAAATGAATATTATCGGTATTTGCCAGATAAATGTATGCTCTGCAGATACATTGAAACATGCTTACGCAAAATAAAAGGTAATGTGCATCTTCAGACAAAATTATCTGCCGAAATTTGCAAAAGATCTTAAGAAGAATATAAACGTCTTTCACAATTGGCAGGCAAGACCTCGAATTTCAGGTTTCGGTTCCCCACCACATGAGGACAATTTTCAAACAGAAAACGTTTGACATATTTTTTACCATTGGTAGAACAACTAATCAAATCAAAAAGGTAACTGAATCAGCAAGAATAATACGAAACTCTCTGAATAAAAAAAGACAAAAAATAATTACCTTTTTTCTTTTCACTAATACACTCTCTGGAAATAAAATCCTGACAAATGTGAAAAATAAATCAACGAACGATTATTTACTTACGATTGATAATGTGCGCACATCTCAACTGGCCATATAAAAAGAATTTCGTATTACGATGGTGTTAGAAAAAATAGATTGACGGAATTACAAAAATTCCGTAACAGAAGGCCACAAACAATGCAAGGCACGAAGAAGGGGACAACAAAATTAATTAGCAGAGGATCGAAGAACTTCCTCAGGTGAGTCCACATTGCTGTTTTGGTGTTCTGACTGGCTTGATGAGGATGTTTTTAAGGAAACACGCACATAGATATAAATAGATAAATAAATCTATATATATATATATATATATATATATATATATATATATATATATATATATATATATATATATAGATATATGGTTACGATTTTGTCTCTTTAAAGTCGGTCACTGGGTTTACGGAATAAGCACAACATCTTTTACTAACGAAAATCCAATTATGGATTAATTACTTAACACTGTATAATAATAAAATTCTAATTACTAATTTTTAATATTTTCACTAATCAAATACAACTATACAACTAACTTAAAACTCATATCCTATCCCTATTTATATACCTATAGAACATCCCAAAAATAACAAGAAATAAATTTGCATACAACTTGAGAACTATCTAGAAATATATATATATATATATATATATATATATATATATATATATATATATATATATATAATATTCCTTTCAGAACATTATAATAAAGGTGATTCATCACATCGAAATATTATTTTGTAATACAAGGGCGCAGTAAAAAGTTATTTTAGTCCTCGCCTCTCCTATTCCTGATCGTCTCGATCAGCTTTGATAATTCCGTAGTATGACTTCAACCTGTTGATTTGTACTGCTTTCAGTTTGGCCTTGAAACTTCGTTGAATTCTATAAACAACGTCATTGATTCTTTTCAGAGCAGTATATGGTCCTTCCCATGACAGCATCAACATAGGCGATTTGCCCTTCTTTCTCTGTAGATTCCATAACCAAACTCTATTACTTTGCTGGAACCCTGCCGAGTTTGCCTTCATGTCATATCTTGTCTTCATTCTATCTATGGCCAGATTTATACGTTTTCTAACTACGTCATGAACTTCTCGTAACTTCTCTTGTAAACCATCTACACAGTCTTCAATCTCCATAATTTCTTCAGTTGAATAACTGAACAATGCAATCTAAGTTCCCTTCCATATAAGACCTTGGCTGGTTGTTACGGTTAAAAATTGGGTTTAAATAATAAATATTTTCGTTTACATTTTTCTACATTAAATTACAAGTTCAGATTAATAAAGTAATAAATAGATTTTTGTTTTGTACGTAAATTTACAGTAAACGATGTTTTCTACTATAAAACTAATGATTACCTTTTGTTTTTCATTCATTAATATTGGTTTCATCTATATTCAGATCATTCCTTTTGTTTACATTTTGAAATTTTGATTGACATCGAAATTTAACATATTTCTGTAATTTGTAAATTTCGTTAGGTACCTCGAGACAATGTATCACAGATTGGGAAAAGCGTTTTCGTAATGTTTGGATAAATATAAATAGGATTATTTGCTTTCTTGTGATTATTATTTGATTTTCCTTTTTCAGAAAATGTTTGTTTGTTGTCACATATCAGCTGTTAAATAGTCAGGTCCACGAAATTGCGTGAAAGTTTTTAGGGTTGCCTATAAGATGGCACATCAGTTGAATATTATCGAAATGCTAAATTTAAAATGAGATGGTATTGACTTTTTTCATTATGTTGTTTTTAGTTTATTAGTTGAATATTTCCCTTTTTACTTTACTAGTTAGAATTTTTGGTAATTATAATATTGTAAATTAGACCCTCGAACTATCTCGAACTATTTCGAACTAATTGGATTTAATTTTTAAATATTTCGGACCCATTAAGTAGTTTGTTATTGAGTATTCATTTTGTAGGACGAGGCAGGTTAGATTATTAAGATATTGGTTGTCTCTGTCTGATTTTAGTACTGGCCAGTTTTAAAGTTGAGATAGAAGAATTTTTGTATATATTTTCCGGAAGTAGTTGAAATTGTATTATAAATTTCAAGGGTTCGAGATTATGGTACTAGATTAAGGTTATTTTTTTTGGATAGATTTTTGATAGACGTTTTTATAAAGTTTTTTTGGTAACTTCCGTTGGAAGAAATGTGCTAGTGATTTGAGAGAAATCGTTCTCTTTTGGCTATCTGACGCAAGAGCGTGAAGAAGTGGTTTTAGTTTTACTGCTTTCCCAAGTTAAGGGACTTCGTCATAAATGGCCGATTAAAGTAACAAAACCGAGTCGGGGTGCAAACAATTTTTGGTGATTTTGGTCGTTTCACTCTACAGCCACTTTGGCGATTATTTTTCTTCAGCCAGCCAAAAACAACGGCTTATCAGTTAGCAGATGCCACCATCTTCTTGAGTTCGAGGTATGTACATATTTCTTTTGAAACAATCAGTTTTTGTGTTTAAGCAAAATTTAGCTAGGTTTTGCGTAGGCCTTTTGTACGACTGATTGAGTAGAAATTTTTATTTCTTTATTTTAGGGTCTTTGGGATAAGTACAATATGTCTTTGGAATAATTACGTCTTTGGGAAAACTATAGTATATTTTTGGAATAGTTACAATACAGTGTCTTTGGATTTCTTCAGTCTTTCCTTTTTGGATGGAAGTTTATTATGTACAGTTTGGGTTTTCGTGCTGCACTTCTGGGATTGTGAGCCTCTGAAGGGGACAGTCTCCATATTGAGCCAGGTCAACGTCCCTTCTGGGGAAGCCGTCTATGTCACAGGCCTTGTGTAACCACCTGTTAGAAAGTGATTCAGCTAAGTGCCTAATTTTAGTCAAAGTAAGTTCACGAGAGTTTCTGATTGTTAAGCCTAATGGGTATTAAACCTGTATTTTGAATCGTTTAGTTATCTAAACACAGTTTTCTGTTCGATTACCTAGAGGGCTAACAGGTAGGGGATTCTTGTGTATTTGATTTTAAACCTTTCTAATTAATAGATTTTAAATATTTGGACTTTAATATTTTTTTCTAATGATATTTATCTTTTAGTAATTTACCATATCATATAATATTTGCGTCGAACCAGTAAACTATGTAAGGTGAAACGCAGTCGACTTCGTTGCGCTACAACCTCAAATTTAAATGTTTTATTTTTGATACTCTACTGTAATTGAGGTTTTTTTTATGGTTCTGTTTTAGAGTCCCAGAGTGGCCAAGTACCCATTTAATTATTGTTTAAAATAATGAATATTACAATGATACATTTATTGAAAATTTCAATTGCTTAACAATTGAATATTTTGGAAACTAATTATTATGTACAAAATTGTAACAAACTTTTCAGGAAAATTTTATTAAGATTTTAATCACTTGAGCGACAGTTATAAATTGATTTCTATGATCTAATTTTTGTAATTATCTATCACTTTTTTTTTAATTTTCTATTGCTTATATTTTTGTTAACTGTCATTTAAACAAAGTAATTCCGGTAGTTTTGTAGACTTCGTATCGATAGGCCATTAAGAAAAATTTGCAGATATTTCTTTCTGATGTCTGTCCGCAACCTTTGAGAGGTCTTCTTCAATGGTCCTGTTAAAGCGTTCAACCATGCCATCTGACTGCGGATGTAAAGCTGCTGTCCTGGTTTCACAAATGCTAAGTAGTTCACAGAGCTTTTGAAAAAGCTTGGATTCAAAGTTAAGTCCTTGGTCAGAATGTAGCTCCAAAGCATTTCCAAATCGTCTGAACACATTGGTGACTAAAACTTTAGCTACTGTTTAGGTCTCCTGGTTAAAGATGGCAAATACCTCAGGCCATTTACTGAAGTAGTCAATAGCAACCAAGATGTATTTGTTGTCGTGATCTGTTTTTGGGAGTAGTCCAGCTATATGAATACCATCCGTCCGAAAGGTATTCCAACATTTTATCTCTTCATTTTTCCTTTAGATTTTGTATTTGGAGCTTGGCTAGTTGTATATTTAGATCACTGTCTACACCATGGTTTTACGTCTTCACATTAGTTAACCCCGTAAAACCCTTCTCGGAATTTATCTAGAGTTTTGTCAACTCTTAAATGAGCACCAGATTTCCCATCATGAATTTCTTCTAAAATCACTGAAACTTTCTTTCTAGGTACCACTATCTGAGTTTTGATTTTCTTGCCATCGGCACTTTCCCAAGATCTCTTTAGTAACCGGCATTTAATCAATAGCGAGTCTCACTGAGTCCAAAGTACCTTGAATGTGAGTGTTTTAATCGAGATCTCTTTCCAACTAGCCCGCGTTTCATTATTTTTTTTTAAGTTGAGACAATGGCGTCAGATCATTGTCGTCAAGCTGGTCTTTTCTCATCTGAGCTGTACTCCAGTCTGGATCAACGTCAAAAGTGACTCTCCGAATAGGAAACCCTTCTCTCTGTTCTACTTTGCTACAGTGCTTGCATTCTTCCTTACATGATCCTCTTGAGAAAGCATCTGCATTGTTATACAGTCTTCCTGATCTATGTTTGATTTTAAAATTTTAGTTTTATAGCTTCTCAAGCCATATTGTTACTTGCCCTTCAGGTTTCATGTTAAGGAACCATTTAAGAGCGTTCTTTTTAAAAATTCCTGTCTATACAAATATTTATGAAAATGTTAGACAGCTTTAATTTTAATCAGCCGCTCTCTCCTCGTGGAAAATAATTTCTTTCCGATTTTGAGTGCACTCAGCTGAGACATTCAATAACTCGTCCTTGATCATCTTGCCTCTGAGAAAATGCAGCTTATATTCCTATGTTGCTGGCATCAGTATCCAAAATGAATTTTCCGTGATCTTGGAGATGGGCGAAAATTGGACTGGAACATAGGGCAGCCTTTAGTTTCCGAGAAGCTTAATCACACTCAGAATTCCATTGATAAAAAAATCTTTCATTCAGTGAGCTTATTCAAGGGTGAAGCAATATTGGTAAAACCTTCTTCGAATCTTATATAGCATGTGCATAACCCGGGAAAGCATCTCAAATTATGATTGTCACATGATCAGGGCCAATCTTTTATTGTTTGAATTTTCTTTTCTTCCGTAAGGATTCCTTCTGGTGATTCTACATGTCCAAGAAATTCAACTTTTTGTCTGAACAGTATGCATTTTTTGAAGTTAAGTCTAAGATTGGCGTTTTTAATTCTTGAAAAAGCTTCCTATACATTCTATAAGTGTTCGTTAAATATTTTCTTCATAACCATGACATCATCAAGATAGACTAGACTTGTTTTCCAAGTAAGACCTTGTAGTACTGTTTCCATTAGTAGCTCAAAGGTGACAGGAGCGTTGCAGAGTCCGAATGGCATGGCATTAAAATGATATAGATCAGCTCTAGTGGAAAAGCTGTCTTCTCCTTATAGTAGTGTAACTAACGTGGATCTGTAACACTTCAAGGTCACCGCTCTGGATGGCCCGTGCCTATCCGCAGAAGCCGTGATCGGTCACCAGCCGGCAAAAGAAGCGGCTGAAGATCAAAGGAAGTGACAAAATATCGCCTGACAGGTGTAAGAAGGTCCCTATACACATATATACGGTCGACGAAGAATCCGAGGAAGTGTCAAAGAAGTGATCGTCAATAACGTCACAAGTCCAGCGAACCTTTTACATGGTAAACATTATTAAGTCTTACCCGCTAATTTGACCTTTCGCATCATCAATTGCTGACCTCATACAGAATGTGTTTTCGATATATTATTAGTTAAATTAAATTCTTTTAGTTAGGAATAAAAGTATAGGTATAACACAGATGACAGGTTCAGACAGGTTTATATACATAAATTCAGGCAAAAAAGTAACATCTTTTTGATAAAAGTGGATAAAAAAAAACAATATCAAGTTCTAATGCTTTACATGCAAAATTTTAGTAACTTATCTACTTGAATTTCGATATTTTCGATTTAAATAAAATATAAGTTCTTGACTAACGTAAATCGTACATCTTTTACTATTTACAAATAAAAAAGAGACAAAAATATACGTAAAATAACCTAAAATTCTCTCTCTCATATATTGAATATATATGATATATATATATATATATATATATATATATATATATATATATATATATATACGCAACAATATCAAACCATCTACATCTCTCTCTCTCTCACACACACATTTGTTCTTATCCAACACACAGTAAACAGGGGGAGGCAAAGCTTTGGCTTTGGCTCTGGGCTGCTGCTGCTGGGCTTACATATATATTTTTGGCTTTTTTATACATCCTGTATAACAAATATACACCTCTAACGTCAGGTGTTACTACTGCTAATTACGTCCTCGATTCTACCTTGCATATAAAAGGCGCAGCCCGGCCCGCACGCACACAAACAAACACACACACACACATACGCGCGCGCGCGCCCACACACACACACGCACACACACACACATACGCACGCACGCACCCACACACACGCAGGCACCACGCACGCACGCACGATCACTTCTTTGACACTTCCTCGGATTCTTCGTCGACCGTATATACGTGTATAAGGACCTTTTTACACCTGTCAGGTAACATTTTGTCACTTCCTTTGTTCTTCGGCCGCTTCTTTTGCCGGCTGGTGACCTATCACGGCTTCTGCAGATAGACACGGGCCATCCAGAGCCGTGACCTTGAAGTGTAACAGATCCACGTTAGTATACTATTCTTATCTTTTCCTTCGATACCTACTTGCCAATATCAACTTTTTAGATCCAGTATGGAGAACCATTGTGATCCAGAGAACGTTGTCAAAGTGTCATTGATTCTAGGAAGTGGATAAGTATCTGTCTTATTGACGTCATTAAGCTTCCTGTGGTCAACACAAAATCTAGTGTTTCCGCCCTTTTTGGCTACCAGTATAACCGAAGATAGCTAAGGACTAGATGATTCTTCTATAACTCCTTCATTCAGCATTTTGTCAACAAGTAAATCCACTTCTTGGCGCTTGGCTATAGGAAGTCTTCTAGATGGTTGGCGTACTGGTTGTGCGCTGCCGCTATTTCATTCTGTATGGTGTTCGTTCTACCGATATTACCATCTTCTGCTTCAAAAACATCACTATGCTGCTTTATAAAACTCTTGGCTTTTTCGAGTTCTTGAGGTGAAAGATGTTTCAAGTCTTTCTGGAGCTCCTCAATTAGTCTGTTAATTGATAATTTTGATGTAGCTTTGCCGGGTTGTTCACATTTTACCACCTATTTTACTGGCTCGTATAATGCTATTTCGTCAACTTTATTAATTTATTAACTATTCTGATAGGTCTGATGTCGCCTGAATTGACTAGTGCCTTCACTACCAAGTATTTACAGGGTTTATTGTGGTGTTGAACCAATCTTACGTGGCTGAGCTTTGTCCAGTCTTCCATAGAAAATCTTCTCTGTACTTCCCTGTATTCTCGTTTTTTGTTCGGCAATGACCCTGAGTGGTTCGGTATTATAGTTCTTCGATAGAATAAATTCTTCGATGCCAAATATTAAGATGTTAAGCTTGTTTGACGAAAGAAAGTCCATGTTGACGATTCAGATCCATTTCAAGAGTAAACTCATCTTTTATGTCTGCAACTAATACCAAATGATTTAATTGCAGCCCCCCAAGTTGAAATTCTACTTGCATTTCTTCAATTACATCAGCTGCTTCTCCAGTTACAGTTCTCAACAATATTTTCTGAACAAGAGCAGGATTCTAAATTTATCAACAGGGTTTGACTTTATTAGAGATACTGCTCCACCTCAACAGTTATGGTAATAGGTGTAGCATTGACTTTTCCTTCAATTATAAGACTCTCTTATTAGGCTAAGAATGAAAATAATTCTGGGGGTCTTCTCGATATGGTCAACACCCGACCCTTAATGTTGACTAATTATAGTTTTCCTAGTTCTCTTCTGTGCGGTCTCTAGATGGTGAATGAGACTATAATTGTACCCGACAGCCCCTTCTCATATGTCCAGTTCATCCGCATTTGTAACACTATATCTCATTTTTTCTATAACTTGAAGTATTACGTCTTATGTTTAGTTCTCCCTGGTTTCTTCCATAACGTGAAGTATCACCTCTCGTGTGCAGTTTCTTAAGAATTTCAGAAAACATTATCTCTATTGCTTGGATCGGTGAATCCTGCTTTTTCTCTACAGTAACCGCACTTATTTTTGGCCTCGACACATTTTAAGCTTCTTTAATTTCTAAAGTCCTATCCAACGCTTCACTATAATAATTAAACTTGCTTATACCCAACATAAGCTGTATTTCTTGATCTCTTATCTCATCAATAAAATACTGAATTGTATGCTTTCTCAGAATTCTTCCGTAGCTCCTGGGTAAGCCAGATGAACAAGACGTCGGGTATCTGTTTCATATTCTTGCAAACTTTCTCCATTCTTTGGTGTCTTGACTTTAGCTGTGACTGATATAACTAGCGCCGATGCTGGTCTCCAAATCTTCTTTCTAGCGCAGCACTAAGGATTTCATAGTCTTTTTGTCGAGCTATATAAATTATTTTCAACCACTCTAGTACTGGTCCCGAAGTGCAATTACTAACGCAGTAGCCATTTTTTCCTAATACCAGTTATTTGCACTAGCGGCAGCATCAAAGTGTCGTTTGTACATTTTCCAAGGTGTTTTATCACCGTAAGTTGGAGGTTTCATGTTCTGTTCGTTGGTTATCACTTTATCAGACGGGTCATGGGTCTTTATTTTATCTACTTCTCTTTGAAGATCTTTCATTTTAGAATCTATAATATCTACTTTTGATATAATTCCGTCTACGATTTATTATATTTCTTGTCGCACGTATCTTATATCTTGTCGTATAGTTGACTCTATGCTATTTACTTCTTGGCTTACTTGTCCTATGATTTTAGCACTTCGCCTATCTCTTTCTTTAACTTCTACGTTTGTCCTTGTACAATTTAATCGAAGTTTTACTGTCCTTGTACGATGACCTCTTACATCCATTTGTAAAGTTTATTTACATTTTTAATGCGACCTTTTTCTTCTTTTTTTCTCAGATGGCATTGGTCTTCTTTTAGGCAACGGTTCCTTTTTTCCTGTTTTTCTTGTTGACGACGGCCTTCTTCTTGACAACGTTCTTCTTCTTGTTTTTCTTTTAAACAATGTTGTTCTTCTTTCTGGCGGAATTCTTTTTCTTTCTGACGACGTTGTTCTGCTTTTCGTTTGTCTTGAAGGCAACGTTGTTCTTATACGTTTCATAAAATCAACCAATGTTTTATTGATTTGCTCTATTTCGGCTGTTTGTTGTCCGGTTTTTACCATCAGAACTTCAAGAATATTCTCGAAAAATCGTTTTTGAACTTTTTTCTTGTCACAAAATTCGATAATGAACTCCGTTTTCTCAATTTCTTCTAGTTTTCAAATAAAATGTTCTGGAACGTTATCGAAAATTTGGTTTTAATCTCCTTTATTGATATCAAATTCGATAGTGAAGCCCTTTTTCGTTCTCTTCTAGTTTTCAAATAGAATGTTCTAGAACTTTGTCGGTTCTAGGCTTGTTTCTTAAAGACATGTCCTATGATTATATCCGTTTTTCTCTGTCTTTTTTAGTTTTCAAATAGAATGTTTTTGAACTTTCTACGAAATTCTATTCTAAGCCTCTTTCTTAATGACAAATTAAATGACGAAGTCAGTTTTTCGGTATCTCTTTAGGCATCAAAATAGAACAGTCTAGAACTTTATCGAAAAATAAACTTATCTTTTTGCTTGATAAAAAATCCAAGATTGAAATCCGTTTTTTTCTGTCTCTATTTCCTGGAAACCCGGTGATAATCCTCATTAATAATGGTTACGATTTTGTGTCTTTAAAACCACTCACGGGGTTCGCGGAATAAACACAACATTTTTCACTAACGAAACCCCAATATTATATTAACAACTTAACACTTTATCACAATTAAACTCCTATTACTAATTCTTAATATCTTCACTATTCAAATACAACTACACAACTAACTTAAAACTCATATCATATCCCTATTTATATATCTATAGAACTTCCTAGCAATAACAAGAAATATACTAGCATAAAAGTGGATGTTATATCGTAGATTTTCACGGATGGTAGAATGAATAGTTTGGTTATTCCGGGTTTCAATCCGTTCGTTCAAAAAATGGTTTTCACGACGTTTCGCCAAAATCTCATTTGGCATTTTCAAGTGCGGTTCGTCTCGTTACTCGCTGAGAATTGATGGTGGCCTCTGAAGAATTTCGAGTTTTGTTTAGCTGGCTCACTGCCTGATTGGATGGGCGGCTTCGCAGGCTCCTCCCCTCTCCCGAGTGCGACATATTTTGTTCTTGTATGCAGGTCTCTCGTGTACTAGTTGATTTTTGTTGTATTCTTTCTTGATTTTTTATTAATTTGGTATAATTTTAAAAGTTAATAAATCTAATACAGATTACATATATTGGGCTAAAGTAAACGAACTTGTTGACGGACTTCGATTATTGATAGCATCCATGCTTGCGGGACACATTGGTCATAACAATGAAATTATTCTTATTATTGAAGAACTAAGAGAAGCGAATATTATTATATAAAAGGACATAATAAATACTTTTAAACATTTTTAAAATGACCATCGATAAATTTGGTCGTCATATTTCAAAAAAATCTGTTCCAAAGACATTATTACCATTAGAAAATAAAATATTGTCAAATGTTGAAGAGAAAATAATAAAAAGTTTTAAAAGCGACGTAAAATATATTGAAAACAAATTAATTCAAAATTTAGATCCCGGGTTGAAAAATGATGTTAATAATTTAAATAAGAGAATAAATGAATATGATAAAAATATATAAAATATTGCAAAAAAGATTAAATTAGTTGAGGATAAAGTTATTCCTGAATATAATGACAAGATAATTAAATTGAAAAATACTGTTGAAGGAAATGATGAGGTAGTAGAAAAATTTGAAATTACATCAATTAAATCAATAATTAAGGATACTTCAGCAATTGACAATGCCAAGAACAGTATTTCCAAGGAAATTACATCAAAGTTTCAAAATTTTACTAATATGCTTAATAATAGAGTAGCAGAAGAAGTAGAGAATTAAAAAAAAATACATGACGTTATGGGTAAAAATAACACAAAATTTTGAAAAATCAATGAACACTCATTTTTTAATTCACAAAGAAGGTACCGACAAAGTTAATAAGAACAATTTAAGGAATTTGAAATTAAAATCAATACATATAAATCAAATTTACAATATTTAGAAAACAAATTGAAGGAGGATTTTCAAAACGAAAATGAAAAAATTGAAACAAAATTTAAAGATCAAATTACAAAAAATAATGAAAAAATCGAGGATATACTAAAGCAATTAAACAATCTGAAAACAAATTCTGAAACTTCTTTTGACGAAGGAAATTTTACAAAGGTAATGGATCAGAAATTACAAAAAGAATTAGAATCCTTACTAGAAGTAGTGCACGCTATAATGGAAGTTTCTAAAAAGAATGTATAACTTAAAATTAAAAATAATAGTTCAAAAATCGAGGAGACTTCATTACTTATAGAAGAACTTGAAACATCTTATAAAGATATAGTACACAAAGCTGAAAAGACAGCGTCAGATATAAAAAATATAGAAAAAAATATTATAAAAATAACATTAGGTATAACAAATGTGGAATTTCAATTAGGAAAATATATAAAAAATCTAGAAGATAAATTAGTAAAAGATATAAAATCACTAAATGAATCAGTTCAAAGAGCTGCTGAAGTTTCCAGAAAATAATTTAATGACAGAATGAATTATGCAAGAGAAGAATTGAATGCAACATTAGGTGGATTCGTTATCAAATGTTCTTTTGGAAACTAAATTTAATGTGAAAATTTCTGATCTTACTAACAACATCACCCAAATAAATTTGTCAATAGAAGAAATTAGAAATGAAAATAAAAAATCATTTGAAACAATGGAAAATAAATTTAATGTAAAAATTTCTGATCTTACTAACAGCATCACCCAAAGAAATTTATCAATAAAAGAAATTAAAAATAAAAATAAAAAATCATATGAAGCAATGAAAAATAAAATTAAAGAACTTACTAAAAAGAACTGAGATGACTTATTTATATTTTACACCGTCAGTGATAAAGGGTTTTTTATAAACGGTTTAGAAGGAGATAAAGTTATTTATCTGATTTATTTTCGAGAGTAAGGTGTAAATTAATAATGAGTAAAATTAAGCAAGACGTTGTAAATAAATTACATTAACCAGCAAGAAGGCGATATAGAAGAAGACGAACAATTATAAAAGAATTGAATGATCTATTTCAAGCTGATCTGATAGAAACGCAGCCATGGTAATAAATGTATTTTCTAAATTTGTATGGGCAGAACCTGTAAAATCCAAAACTAGTAAAGATGTAACAGCTGCAATGAAAAAAATTCTATTAATTTTAAAAACTCCCCCAACAAACCTGAATACTGACCAGGGTAAAGAATTCTTTAATAAAGACTTTCAGAAACTTATGGAACAGTTCAAAATTAATCATTACAGCACCTTTTCTCATATGAAAGCTAGTATTGTAGAGAGAGTCAATAGAACTATAAAAAGCGAAATGTGGAAAAAGTTTAGTTTACTAGGTAATTATAAATGGATCAACTTTCTTAAAGAAATAACATAATACTAAACATTCAAAAATCGAAAGAAAAAAACAAATGAAGTTAACAAAAAGAATGAAATGGAAATTTTAAAATCAGCTTATACTCATAGGAAAACTGTGGATCCCAGATCACCAAAATTTCGGGTCAGTGATAGAGTACGAATTAGCAATATTCGCGAACAATTTTCTAAAGGTTACATACCCAACGGGTCAAACGAAATTTTTGAAATAAAAAAAATCCAGCGCACTAATCCAACAACGTATTTGATGCAAGATGGAAACGGGATAGATATTCAAAGAGGTTACTATGAGGAAGAACTTCAAAAAGTAAGACACCCAAATGTTTATCTGGTGGAAACAGTATTAAGAAAGAAAGGAAATAAAGTATTTGTAAAATGGTTAGGATTAGATAAATCTTATAAATCTTGGATCTTCAAGGGAGATGTGATGTAATAGTAATTAAGGCTGTAATAATAACTGATGTTAGTAATAAAAAAACGGGATTTGTTCCCATAGTTTGCAGACAGTTTCATTTCCATAGTAAATAAAATCACAGCTTTTCGCAATCTTTATTATTGGTAATTCACCAATCTTTTCAAAATGAATAGATAAATTTTGCAAATATATCGGTTCATTGAAAACATTAGGTGAAAACATATAATTTGTTATAACTCCTTGATATTGCAATAAGTTCTTCCAATCATCTTCAGTTAATATCACAGATTGACCATTTTTAGCACCAAGTTCAATGCATGGTAGAAAATCACTTTCCACCCACAAACCAATCGCAGCATATTTAGAGTTAGAATTATTTGATTTATATATTCTAGAATTTATAATTTTATTTATTTTCTTTTTTAATGGTGAATTTTCAAATATATTTTTACTCTATCTGTTTGTTCCCAAAAAACTAACTATCTATCTGCTTGCTCCTAAATTTTATACCTTTTCCCTCTCCATTCAATTGGAGGGGGTAAACTTAAAGTGCATTAACGCTAAAGGTTATGAGAATAAATATAAACAAATTTTTATTATTTTTTTCTTTTTATATATTAAATATTTTTATACAGATTTTTTCATAAAATACATTAAAATAATACAAAGAGAAATAAATATAGCTGCTGCAAATATAATTACAAATATTTAACAAAAGACGCAATGACCGACAGGAATCCAATCCAATCTGAATATTGTAATGGTTTTCTGTTAATGTAATATCTAATTTTTATATATGTGTTTTGACATAAAACAGAATCCGTTACATTATAAGTGAAAAAGTACGAATTTCCAACAAAATATGTCATATTCATTTGTTTGTAGCAATCGGTTTCATTTTTGAATGCATTTATACGTATATCAGCCCCAGTAGCATTAAGAATGTAGTTTTCATATAAAACATTTCCAACAATGGAAACTCAAACATTAAAGATGTAGCAGTCATTGTCGCAATATTACTAACAATAAATAGTATTTCATTACAATATATATGGTTTAGGGATTTAAACCCCCCTCCCCCCAAATTCTTTTGGGTCTATAAAGATGAAAAATTAGTAAGAGTTGTTAATTCTAATCGTGGTTTTTTATTTTCAGATACATTTTCGGCCTCAGAACTTAAAAAAGTTAGAGTTTCATACATCATTTTCATATCTTTATCAAAAAAATCTGTATCCAAAATATCCTTATGTCCCCAAGAAAGAGTTTTTGTGGAATTTGGTATACAATATCTTTTATCATCATGGTTTGTTAAAGTCAGTTTATTTAACAAATTAGTGTATATGTTATGCATATCTGACTTGAAAACCTACATGGTGCAAAATATTTTATCACCTTTCTCAACAACATCTTTGTAATCTGATAATGTTAATTGCTTTTTTATACATGAGTTACTAATACCTTTTGCTTTTTTATCTACACTATTTTTAGATTTTATACAATATGCTTTGGCACCAGTTCTATAAAAACTTTCAATGGGAACACCTTTATACTCATCGTTAAATTTACCAACGACTGATGTGGTTATAAGCATGCAATAAATATTTGGTTCAGGAAAATTAGAAGTATCGAATTTATCCAGGTTTAGCTTCATATCTTCATGAAAGTTTTTGGTCTGAATTTCAAGAATTAAGGAATCAGTATCAGTATATAATAAATTTATGTTATTACCATATTTTACTTTTAAATAACCGTAATAAAAATTATACATCACAGTTTTCGCAATATTCAAAATACTCATCACAACATAAATCGGCTTATTGTATTCTATACAAACTTGTTGAAGTTGAAGAAAAATTCAGAAAAAATTTTGAAATCCTTTAAAAGGTTTTGAAATAAATTTTTCCGTGCTTAATTTATTACCCTATCTTTCCCATTGAGACGCTAACTTAATATCTGCTCGCCTATCAACATTTTCCATCGTTTTACCAAAAATTGAATTATTAGCCAACTTATAACAATTTTTAACAAATTTATTATTAGATGAATTTCGTAAATTTGTATTTAAATCTATATATTTGGCGAACCATGATGATTGTGTAAATTTAACTGCTCTGTGTATTTTTATGATTTGGAGTCAGAATTGGAGACATTGTTTCAGATATCGGTAATGAATAATATAGTTGTATTTATTATTTAAGTTTGGAATCAATTTAGAATGTTTTGAAATGGGTGGTGTATATTGTTCAGGACAAAATGGGAAATCATTATGGATATCATGTAAATAATTTGGATATTCTAAATCAACTTCAAATATGTAGTCTGTAGGTGATGTATCTGAAAATTCGGAAATATTTTAAGTTTCTGTTTCCAGCTTAGATACCCAAGTAAAATTTTTTTCGGGCAAATATTGTTTCATAGCATAAACATACAAATTTGTAGCGTCCAAATAAGCGATATATGTTGTAGGATTTTCAGGATTAAAATTTTCTATAAATGGGTTATTTGCTTAAGATTTGCGTTTTGAACACCTTTTTTGAAGAAATGGAACATGTCTGGTTCCGTTAATAATTCTAATTCTATATTAGTTAATTTCATCATTGCGCTCATCAGGGGGGGTAGTGAGAGTGGCCTTGTTCCGCTTTCACAACTACAGGGCGTGACGTCCCCGGGGCCCCAGTCATGTTTGTGTATATCCTGTGGTGTCCTATATGTAAACCGTTCTCGGAGGATCGGTGGTTGTTGAGAAAGTGCTCTCCGAGGATGGTGGTGTCTTCGGACAAGTCAGGGCTGCGTGGTTTGGGGGAGACAAATCTCCATTGTTCGATAACTCCAAGAACTGGGCGCCTCTTGGTTTTAGTAATGAAAAAAAAAGGGGTTGATGCGCCCTTAATTGCATCAAAAACAAATTCGGCATCCATGGTGGGAGACCAAACCAGGGTGCAAACAAATCAATCTGGAATGGATCACCGGTCTAATAAAAGACTGAGAATAGAGTCTCCAATTAGTATAAACTATGCAAGATTTTTTATTATTAAGAAAAATGATGGAACATTTAAAGACACTTCTCCATTTCTTCTTCATAAAGCCCTGCAGGGTTATTTTGGATCTCTCAAAGCTACCTCCAAGACTCAAGATGGATCTCTTCTTATAGAGGTTTCTAATGAAAGTCAATCTCTTCAAGCACTGAAACTTTCAAAACTGCATACATACGAAGTACTTGTTACCGCCCATCCTTCCCTAAATGTGTTAAAAGGAGTAATAACAAGCAATGACCTCTCCGTTTGCACAGACGAAGAAATTTTAGATGGTCTCAAAGATGAAGGAGTAATGGGACTTTTTAGAATCTCATCCAGAGTTCCAGAGAAAAGCCCTAATACCTTCATCCTCTCCTTCAATCTTCACTCATTACCTCCCACTATAAAAGCTGGATATCTATCAATTAGAGTCAAACTACACATACACAATCCCTTGCGTTGTTTCAACTGTAATCGCTTTGGTCACTGCCTTGGGATGCAAGAATCCAGCAGCATGCCCCTCATGCGGCCATCCAACTCACACAGATACTCCCTGTATTCTCACCCCTACATGGATTAACTGTAATGAATCTTATTCACCTAGATATAAGGGTTGTACAGCTTTTAAACAAGAGTTTGGAATACAAAAGATTCGGACATTAGAAAAACTAAATTACTCAGAGACTAAGAAAAAATATAGAGATCAAAACCCAACTTTTATATCACCATATAGATCAGTTGGTGCTAAGAAACTACCAGCTCTTATCGAAAAAGTATCAGTATCCACTCAGTGTGATCTTGATGAACTAGAACCCACCCCTACTCCCCCAATTATCACCCCCAAAACGAGGGATCCTCACAAATCCCCCGCTACCAATCACCCCTCCATAAAAGCCTCTACTCCTACCCTCTTCAAACCTCTTACATCTTCCTCCCTTCCCCCCACTCCTCATCATCCTCAAAACCGTCCCAAACCAAACCCAAACTTCCCTCCTTAAAATCCAGACCCAGTCCTCAGACAACCCCTCATCTAAATCCTCCAAAAGCTCATCTCGAAAATCAACCCCAAAATCTTCCAACGAATCCCTACTAGATATGATGGTCGACGATCCCCTCCAACAAGAAGTTAATAGCAGTTTAAAGAAACTCCCAAAAACAAAAGGTAAATAAACTAACATCATTAAACCAATGGATCCCACACAATTATCCACACAACATAACCTAGTAAGATTGTCAACTCATAATATTCTCCATTGGAATTGCAATGGTCTACTGCTCCACCTAAACGATATCAAACTTCTTATGAACAGATATCGCCCTTCGATATTTGCCATCCAGGAAACAAACCTAAAAGCAGCAGATAACTTATCAATAAGAGAGTATATCTATATTAGGAAAAACAGACCCAACCCTATCAGAGCATCTGGAGGTGTAGCCCTAATCATAAAAGATAGTATCCCCTTTACAGAAATCCCTCTAAACGCTCCTTTGGAAGTCATTGCAATCTCAGTCTACTTAACATTTAAAATAACGATCTGTAATATTTACCTACCTCCCCCCTACTTCCCCCTTCACTCCCACTTTTATATCCTCATCTACGAGAACCTTATCCACAATCGACCTATCAATATGTTCCCAACACATCACTCCCCACTTTAAACATCAACACCTTTGGAAGTGACCACATGCCTATAGTAATTGAAATATCCTCCCCTCTTTCCTCATTCTGTAATTCGCCCTCATTTAACCTAAACAAAGCCGACTGGGAACTCTACTCCTCTGCATATATCCCCCCTAAGTTGGACCCTTTCAATGTTGATAAATCCACCTCTCGGTTCACTGATTCAATACTAGAGGCAGCTGAGAAAAGTATTCCTAAAACCAACCCTAAATTTAAAAACCACCCAGTACCTTGGTGGAACGATCAATGCCACCAGGCAATAAAGGAAAGGAAAACTGCCCTTAATAGATTCAAACACCATCCCACCACAATTAACTTGATTACTTTTAAAAAGACAAGAGCTCGAGCCAAGTTAACAATTAACAATTCAAAGAAAATATCTTGGACCTCTGTTACTCAATCCATAAATCCTAACATCACTAGCACTGGACTATGGAATAAAATTCATAGACTAAGAGGTCAACCCTCCAATACAATCAGTGGGATTCTAAACAACAATGAATGGCTTACTAATCCTTCAGAGATAGCTAATACAATAGCTAATTACTATCAATCTTTTTACAATACTCATACACCAGCCTATCCTAACTTACCCCCTCAATCCTCAGAATCTCCCACCCTTCCTTACAACTACCCAATAACTCTTAAAGAACTAAATTACTCCCTAACTAAATGTAGAGAAATTTCTGCTGGATCAGATAAAATATACGTATCCATGATCAAACATCTTCCTAATTCAGGCCTTATTTCGCTGCTCAATCTTTACAATATCATATGGAATACAGGTCAGTTTCCCATTCAATGGAGAAATGCCATACTAGTACTAATCCATAAACAGAAAAAGCCTAGAACTTTAGCAGACAGTTACAGACCCATAGCCCTGACTAGCCATCTCAATAAGATACTGGAAAGAATCATAAATCACAGACTAACCTGGTACCTAGAAAAACACAATCTTCTCATTCCTGAACAAATCGGCTTTAGACAACATAGATCTACCTTAGATCATCTTGTAGGACTGGGTATAGATATCCACAACTCTTTCTCCCATAATTCTCATACTACAGCTACCTTCTTAGACATGACTAAAGCTTTTGATCATGTAAAACATGAATCTATTTTAAACACTTTCTTAGAATGGGGTTTCTCAGGAAACCTCCCCACTTTTATAACAAATTTTCTACAAAATCGATCATATAGGGTAAGAGTTCGCGGCTCTCTTTCAAATCCTTTCCCCCAGAACAATGGTATTCCTCAGGGATCTTCAATTAGCCCCACACTCTTTCTGATAGCCATAAACAACATCAAAAATCATATTCATCCAACTGTTCACCTTAAACTATTTGCGGATGATATCCTACTATATCACTCCTCGGACAATGAAAACGCCCTACAAACATCCCTCAATTCAATCCTGACATGGTCTCACGCTATTGGATTAACCTTCTCACCAACTAAATTGTCACTCGTCCATTTTTGCAGGAAAAGAAAATCAACTCTAGGCTTACTATGAATTCTCAAGACGTACCTCTAAGCCCCCAGCACACATTTCTTGGACTAGTACTTGATAAGCGTCTCAATTGGAATGCCCACATTCAATATATTAAGACGAAATGTTCTAAAGACCTAAACATCATTAGAATGCTATCAAATGCTAAATGGGGATCAGATAGGACATCGTTATTGAAGATTTACAAATCTTTAATCCAATCCAAGATGGATTATGGATGTATAGTCTACTCTTCAGCCCCTACCTCTTACATCAGGAAATTAAATCCTAACCATAATAAAGGCATACGCCTTTCCATAGTTGCTTTTCACACCAGTCCAATCAATAGCCTATATTGTGAATCAGAAATCCCATCATTAGAACATAGAAGGATGCAACTTACTTTTAATTATGTGAGCTCTCTTCACTTCCGTCCCTACATCCCGCATTTTAAATCCTTTTTCAACCCCCCCAACGACTGCTCTTCTTTGAATAAGTATCCTCCTTTTATTCATACTAGCTTCGCCGAAACCAGGGAACGTCTATCAATAACTATGCCCTCAGTAGATGAAATAAACACCTACCTATTCCCAAACTGGAGTCATTTCCCCATCAGTTGTAACTTCGAACTTACACTACTAGATGAAAAAGAAGGTAACCCGAGAATAATCCAATCAAGGTACCATCAAATAATTCAACTAAAATACAGCAATCACGAACTCATATTTACTGATGGCTCCAAAAAAGCTAACACAGTCGGAGCATCATACTATACAAAGAATGCAGAAAAAGTGTTCTCCCTTCATGATTCCTCTTCAATCCTTACTGCTGAGCTATTTGCGATTCTTAAAGCCTTACAATATTGCATAAATACCTCTGAATCAAACTAGCTGGTAATTTCAGATTCTCTAAACTCCCTCAAACTAATCGAATCATACAATCCTACTTATCTACTAGCTTACGAGATCAAAACTCTAATAAAATACTCCCATATCAGGAACAAATTTTTCACCTTCCTCTGGGTACCAAGTTATACTGGAATTCCAGGAAATACTAAAGCTGACACCCTCGCATCCAATCATCAAAACTCTCCTAATAAAGTAAACAAAATATTCCACCCTCAAGACCTTAAAAACTCTTTACATCATATGTCTCGAAACCTCATTCAACTAGAATGAGACCTTCAGGATTCAATCAACAAACTTCAATTAGTTAAAAAGACTTTCCTTACTGGCACCCCCCCTCCCTAATCTACCAAGACAAGAATTAACCATAATGATGAGGCTCCGAATTGGCCACACGAAGCTAACCCATGAATACCTCCTAAACAAATCCCCTGCTCCTTACTGCGAAACCTATCATACCTCCCTAACAATCAAACATATCATCACTGAATGCAAAAAATATGAGCATCACCCATTCCGTCAATTACAGGAAAGCAAGATTGATGTTCTCCTCGCCTACCAAAATTCTAACACAATTATCAAATGTATCAAAGACATTGGATTATACAATCTAATGTAGAACAAACAATATACGTATCAAGGAAACCAAACAATGGACGCTAAAAGACCTAGTAGTCGATGCGTCCCTAATCCATATCTCTCTCTCTCATCATTGCGTCCCAGCACATTGAAGGGCTAGTGACATAATTAACAGGATCTAACTTATAAGTTTTAATACATGTTGATCTATAATTTTCAAATACACCAGCCAAAAATAAAACAGCAGATTTCAAGTAAATATCGGGATAAGCCCCCATTGTAGAACACTTAAATAGATTCCACACTTCTACAGCACGATTCTAGTCTTGAGAAGAGATATTTTCATCGGTTAAATTGTTATAAAATTTATCAATCGATGGTAGAGATTTCTCATTTAATTTTTCGTTGGAATCTATATAAGAGTATGGAAATACCCCCTTTTGTCTATATATCGCAATTCACCAGCATTTGAAAAAAACTTTTTAATTTTGATACATTGTGCATCTTGAAAAGTTTCTGATAACGACTCTAAAGACTTTAGGAGATTTTTAAAAGAATCTATAAATCGTAGTCAGAAAGCAACTGGCTTCAACTTATTTTTTGAAACATAAGTGTCAACGAAAATTTCCTTTCATATATGTGACAAATTATAGCATTTTCATACTCAAATTGTTCTAGGGAAGACAAATCTTTTATCGGTACTTCATATTTTAGATACCTACTATAAATTTTTTTACACCTTTTTCAATGTATTCAATAAATTTTAAAGCGCAATCTGAACCTCTATAAATTTTAAGACAAACAATATTCTCATCAAATGATGATTTAATATAATAAGCAAATGAATGTGGTATGTGTTCAGCGGTCTTAATGGTATATGAAGTTGTTGAGTCAGATGTAGATTGTTGGCATTCAATAATTTTCAAATAGCATTCAAAATTAGCATAAATAACAAAACGAGCTTTATACAGTTTCTGAATATTTTGAAACTTTAATATATTTGCAGGAATATAATTTCCAAATTTATCCATAATCATTTTATCTGAAGGAAGCTCAATTCGAACAAAACTACAGTCATGTTCTAAATGCCTTTTAAGTTTTTCATATGTTCCAAAATATTGAAGACATCCATCACACAAATATTTTTTTAATTTTTTTTTGTTAATTGTTTGGATACCAAGCAACCTAAATCCTTTATCCAACAGTAATGATTATTACCGTCATTAAAACTTATTAAAAGCAAATTAATATGTAAATTTTTCTTTCTATTATTGTAATGTAAAGGACGAACAATCTCATATACATATTTATTATCTCTCAAAAAGTTTTCAACTCCATATTCATTTATGTACAAATTATTTTTTTCTTTAAACTTTTTATATCTAATAATTTTACTGGAAATTCAATACCTGTAAAATTGAAAACGTTTCCAAAATCTAGATATGATGAGGTCTTTTGAGGATTACTAATTGGTTGATATACTGCTGAAACGGTTGCCCAGGCGAAACAGCAAAAATCCTTATTCATCCATCACGTTCACTGTTGCTTTAGAAAATTCTAGTACCTTAATGTAGAAGGAGGCATTCGATGTGTTGTGCTTATTTACGTTTAATTCCAAATGCAGAATTCTTTGTAGGACCCACCCTATAATAGAAATTAAGAATTAGTTCTGAATAATATTTGTTAGAGGTGTTCAAGTGATATTAACACAACTTGGCTCTTGGAATTAAATAATAAATAATAACTACTTGAGTCTCGTTCCTGCAGTTTATCTGCTTTGGTTTCAATAATTTTGAATAAGTCGTCGTAAGCTGCTGTAGATCAGTTGTATGAGTTATGATGAAAAGCGGTGTATTAAATGACTTAATTAACGTAGAAACTAAAGTTGGGGAATAATACAGCCCAAATAATTACAAATTTACTTTAACACATGTAAATTCTTGTTGGCGTTGTCGAATTAATGTTTGTACTTTATTACCAATGTCTTGCTGAAACTTTTTGATGTCGATGTGAAAATTCTGTGAATATATTCTGTATGAAGCTATTCGGCATTTAAATGCACTCCTGATAATATCAATTCCATTTCCACATTTTATACAGCTCTTGTTTTTATGAATATTTGTTCTCAAATGTGTGCTCCAGGAATTATACTTGATATTTACTTCGCAATCTTAGCAGTATCGTATTGGAGGGCTTGAAAGTAGTTCATCAACTAAAACAATCAGTTTTTTGAAAATTTATCTCACAACTATGAGAAAGAAAATATTATCGTTATATAAATATTTGTTATATAAATAGTTGTTAAAATATAGAATTACGATCAATAATATAATCTTCCAAGTTAAGGGTGTTTTCGGCATTGATAAATTTTTCTTGAAGATGGCATACAATATGTTGTTTTCTTTTAAATTCTCTTAAGCAGTGTGTGCAAAGGAGGGTCATTTTAAAATGGAAAGGACTATGGTTATATCAGATTTAAATAAACAAAATATGATCTATCTAGACACATCGACATAGACTTAATTAATAATTTGCTCAGCTCACGCAGTTTGAAAAATCTATAAAAGCAAGGATTTACAAAAAATATATTCCCTTAATTTAAAAAAAGATCACCTTGTCGTTGAATACAATTTTTAACGTCTTTTAAAGTCGAATTAGATAAATTATTGCATTATTATCTAAGTTTAAATAGGAATAAACCATTGATATAAATCTAGATATGACACATCTTATTTCATTCCTATTTAAGCTCGGCTAAGTTTTTATATGTAGAAACTTATCTAATTCTCCAATAACGACTTTATTTGTTGGACTGATTTTTGGAGCTGATATTACTGCGACAGGTAAAGAATAATTTTTTGAAGTTTGAGCCCCTTAAGTTTGGGAACAAGAAATATCACCATCCAATTTTGGCTTTTTTAACTTTGGAAAATCATTTTTTGTTTCTGATAAAGAACATTTTTTGTAAAAAACTTTTCCAATTATATTTTCAAAACTTTGTAAATTTTTAAATTATAAATTATAAATTATAAATTATAAATTATAAATTATAAATTATAAATTATAAATTATAAATTATAAATTATAAATTATAAATTATAAATTATAAATTATAAATTACAAATTACAAATTACAAATTACAAATTACAAATTACAAATTATAAATTACAAATTACAAATTCTAAATTCTAAATTCTAAATTCTAAATTCTAAATTCTAAATTATACATTATAAATTATAAATTATAAATTATAAATTATAAATTATAAATTATAAATTATAAATTATAAATTATAAATTATAAATTATAAATTATAAATTATAAATTATAAATTATAAATTATAAATTATAAATTATAAATTATAAATTATAAATTATAAATTATAAATTATAAATTATAAATTATAAATTATAAATTATAAATTATAAATTATAAATTATAAATTATAAATTATAAATTATAAATTATAAATTATAAATTATAAATTATAAATTATAAATTATAAATTATAAATTATAAATTATAAATTATAAATTATAAATTATAAATTATAAATTATAAATTATAAATTATAAATTATAAATTATAAATTATGAATTATAAATTATGAATTATAAATTATGAATTATAAATTATGAATTATGAATTATAAATTATGAATTATGAATTATGAATTATGAATTATGAATTATAAATTATGAATTATAAATTATAAATTATCAATTATAAATTATAAATTATAAATTATGAATTATAAATTATGAATTATGAATTATAAATTATCAATTATAAATTATAAATTATAAATTATAAATTATAAATTATAAATTATAAATTATAAATTATAAATTATAAATTATAAATTATAAATTATAAATTATAAATTATAAATTATAAATTATAAATTATAAATTATAAATTATAAATTATAAATTATAAATTATAAATTATAAATTATAAATTATAAATTATAAATTATAAATTATAAATTATAAATTATAAATTATAAATTATAAATTATAAATTATAAATTATAAATTATAAATTATAAATTATAAATTATAAATTATAAATTAATTATAAATTATAAATTAATTATAAATTATAAATTATAAATTATAAATTATAAATTATAAATTATAAATTATAAATTATAAATTATAAATTATAAATTATAAATTATAAATTATAAATTATAAATTATAAATTATAAATTATAAATTATAAATTATAAATTATAAATTATAAATTATAAATTATAAATTATAAATTATAAATTATAAATTATAAATTATAAATTATAAATTATAAATTATAAATTATAAATTATAAATTATAAATTATAAATTATAAATTATAAATTATAAATTATAAATTATAAATTATAAATTATAAATTATAAATTATAAATTATAAATTATAAATTATAAATTATAAATTATAAATTATAAATTATAAATTATAAATTATAAATTATAAATTATAAATTATAAATTATAAATTATAAATTATAAATTATAAATTATAAATTATAAATTATAAATTATAAATTATAAATTATAAATTATAAATTATAAATTATAAATTATAAATTATAAATTATAAATTATAAATTATAAATTATAAATTATAAATTATAAATTATAAATTATAAATTATAAATTATAAATTATAAATTATAAATTATAAATTATAAATTATAAAATTATAAATTATAAATTATAAATTATAAATTATAAATTATAAATTATAAATTATAAATTATAAATTATAAATTATAAATTATAAATTATAAATTATAAATTATAAATTATAAATTATAAATTATAAATTATAAATTATAAATTATAAATTATAAATTATAAATTATAAATTATAAATTATAAATTATAAATTATAAATTATAAATTATAAATTATAAATTATAAATTATAAATTATAAATTATAAATTATAAATTATAAATTATAAATTATAAATTATAAATTATAAATTATAAATTATAAATTATAAATTATAAATTATAAATTATATAAATTATAAATTATAAATTATAAATTATAAATTATAAATTATAAATTATAAATTATAAATTATAAATTATAAATTATAAATTATAAATTATAATTATAAATTATAAATTATAAATTATAAATTATAAATTATAAATTATAAATTATAAATTATAAATTATAAATTATAAATTATAAATTATAAATTATAAATTATAAATTATAAATTATAAATTATAAATTATAATTATAAATTATAAATTATAAATTATAAATTATAAATTATAAATTATAAATTATAAATTATAAATTATAAATTATAATTATAAATTATAAATTATAAATTATAAATTATAAATTATAAATTATAAATTATAAATTATAAATTATAAATTATAAATTATAAATTATAAATTATAAATTATAAATTATAAATTATAAATTATAAATTATAAATTATAAATTATAAATTAATAAATTATAAATTATAAATTATAAATTATAAATTATAAATTATAAATTATAAATTATAAATTATAAATTATAAATTATAAATTATAATTATAAATTATAAATTATAAATTATAAATTATAAATTATAATTATAAATTATAAATTATAAATTATAAATATAAAATTATAAATTATAAATTATAAATTATAAATTATAAATTATAAATTATAAATTATAAATTATAATTAATTATAAATTATAAATTATAAATTATAAATTATAAATTATAAATTATAAATTATAAATTATAAATTATAAATTATAAATTATAAATTATAAATTATAAATTATAAATTATAAATTATAAATTATAAATTATAAATTATAAATTATAAATATAAATTATAAATTATAAATTATAAATTATAAATTATAAATTATAAATTATAAATATAAATTATAAATTATAAATTATAAATTATAAAATTATAAATTATAAATTATAAATTATAAATTATAAATTATAAATTATAAATTATAAATTATAAATTATAAATTAAATTATAAATTATAAATTATAAATTATAAATTATAAATTATAAATTATAAATTATAAATTATAAATTATAAATTATAAATTATAAATTATAAATTATAAATTATAAATATAATTTAAATTATAAATTATAAATTATAAATTATAAATTATAAATTATAATTATAAATTATAAATTATAAATTATAAATTATAAATTATAATTATAAATTATAAATTATAAATTATAAATTATAAATTATAAATTATAAATTATAAATTATAAATTATAAATTATAAATTATAAATTATAAATTATAAATTATAAATTATAATTATAAATTATAAATATAAATTATAAAATTATAAATTATAAAATTATAAAATTATAAATTATAATTATAAATTATAAATTATAAATTATAAATTATAATTATAATTATAAATTATAAATTATAAATTATAAATTATAAATTATAAATTATAAATTATAAATTATAAATTATAAATTATAAATTATAAATTATAAATTATAAATTATAAATTATAAATTATAAATTATAAATTATAAATTATAAATTATAATTATAAATTATAAATTATAATTATAAATTATAATTATAAATTATAAATTATAAATTATAAATTATAAATTATAAATTATAAATTATAAATATAAATTATAAATTATAAATTATAAATTATAAATTATAAATTATAAATTATAAATTATAAATTATAAATTATAAATTATAAATTATAAATATAATTATAAATTATAAATTATAAATTATAAATTATAAATTATAAATTATAAATTATAAATTATAAATTATAAATTATAAATTATAAATTATAAATTATAAATTATAAATTATAAATTATAAATTATAATTATAAATTATAAATTATAAATTATAAATTATAAATTATAAATTATAAATTATAAATTATAATTATAAATTATAAAATTATAAATTATAAATTATAAATTATAAATTATAAATTATAAATTATAAATTATAAATTATAAATTATAAATTATAAATTATAAATTATAAATTATAAAATTATAAATTATAAATTATAAATTATAAATTATAAATTATAAATTATAAATTATAAATTATAAATTATAAATTATAAATTATAAATTATAAATTATAAATTATAAATTATAAATTATAAATTATAAATTATAAATTATAAATTATAATTATAAATTATAAATTATAAATTATAAATTATAAATTATAAATTATAAATTATAAATTATAATTATAAATTATAAATTATAAATTATAAATTATAAATTATAAATTATAAATTATAAATTATAAATTATAAATTATAAATTATAAATTATAAATTATAATTATAAATTATAAATTATAAATTATAAATTATAAATTATAAATTATAAATTATAAATTATAAATTATAAATTTATAAATTATAAATTATAAATTATAAATTATAAATTATAAATTATAAATTATAAATTATAAATTATAATTATAAATTATAAATTATAATTATAAATTATAAATTATAAATTATAAATTATAAATTATAAATTATAAATTATAAATTATAATTATAAATTATAAATTATAAATTATAAATTATAAATTATAAAATTATAAATTATAAATTTAATTATAAATTATAAATTATAAATTATAAATTATAAATTATAAATTATAAATTATAAATTATAAATTATAAATTATAAATTATAAATTATAAATTATAAATTATAAATTATAAATTATAAATTATAAATTATAAATTATAAATTATAAATTATAAATTATAAATTATAATTATAAATTATAAATTATAAATTATAAATTATAAATTATAAATTATAAATTATAAATTATAAATTATAAATTATAAATTATAAATTATAAATTATAAATTATAAATTATAAATTATAAATTATAAATTATAAATTATAAATTATAAATTATAAATTATAAATTATAAATTATAAATTATAAATTATAAATTATAAATTATAAATTATAAATTATAAATTATAAATTATAAATTATAAATTATAAATTATAAATTATAAATTATAAATTATAAATTATAAATTATAAATTATAAATTATAAATTATAAATTATAAATTATAAATTATAAATTATAAATTATAAATTATAAATTATAATTATAAATTATAAATTATAAATTATAAATTATAAATTATAAATTATAAATTATAAATTATAAATTATAAATTATAAATTATAAATTATAAATTATAAATTATAAATTATAAATTATAAATTATAAATTATAAATTATAAATTATAAATTATAAATTATAAATTATAAATTATAAATTATAATTATAAATTATAAATTATAATTATAAATTATAAATTATAAATTATAAATTATAAATTATAAATTATAAATTATAAATTATAAATTATAAATTATAAATTATAAATTATAAATTATAAATTATAAATTATAAATTATAAATTATAAATTATAAATTATAAATTATAAATTATAAATTATAAATTATAAATTATAAATTATAAATTATAAATTATAAATTATAAATTATAATTATAAATTATAAATTATAAATTATAAATTATAAATTATAAATTATAAATTATAAATTATAAATTATAAATTATAAATTATAAATTATAATTATAAATTATAAATTATAAATTATAAATTATAAATTATAAATTATAAATTATAAATTATAAATTATAAATTATAAATTATAAATTATAAATTATAAATATTAAATTATAATTATAAATTATAAATATAAATTATAAATTATAAATTATCAATTATAAATTATAAATTATAAATTATAAATTATAAATTATAAATTATAAATTATAAATTATAAATTATAAATTATAAATTATAAATTATAAATTATAAATTATAAATTATAAATTATAAATTATAAATTATAAATTATAAATTATAATTATAAATTATAAATTATAAATTATAAATTATAAATTATAAATTATAAATTATAAATTATAAATTATAAATTATAATTAATTATAAATTATAAATTATAAATTATAAATTATAAATTATAAATTATAAATTATAAATTATAAATTATAAATTATAATTATAATTATAAATTATAAATTATAATTATAAATTATAAATTATAAATTATAAATTATAAATTATAAATTATAAATTATAAATTATAAATTATAAATTATAAATTATAAATTATAAATTATAAATTATAAATTATAAATTATAAATATAAATTATAAATTATAAATTATAAATTATAAATTATAAATTATAATTATAAATTATAAATTATAAATTATAAATTATAAATTATAAATTATAAATTATAAATTATAAATTATAAATTATAAATTATAAATTATAAATATAAATTATAAATTATAAATTATAAATTATAAATTATAAATTATAAATTATAAATTATAAATTATAAATTATAAATTATAAATTATAAATTATAAATTATAAATTATAAAATTATAAATTATAAATTATAAATTATAAATTATAAATATAATTATAATTATAAATTATAAATTATAAATTATAAATTATAAATTATAAATTATAAATTATAAATTATAAATTATAATTATAAATTATAAATTATAAATATAATTATAAATTATAAATTATAAATTATAAATTATAAATTATAATTATAAATTATAAATTATAAATTATAAATTATAAATTATAAATTATAATTATAAATTATAAATTATAAATTATAAATTATAAATTATAAATTATAAATTATAAATTATAAATTATAAATTATAAATTATAAATTATAAATTATAAATTATAAATTATAAATTATAAATTATAAATTATAAATTATAAATTATAAATTATAATTATAAATTATAAATTATAAATTATAAATTAATAAATTATAAATTATAAATTATAAATTATAAATTATAAATTATAAATTATAAATAAATTATAAATTATAAATTATAAATTATAAATTATAAATTATAAATTATAAATTATAAATTATAAATTATAAATTATAAATTATAAATTATAAATTATAAATTATAAATTAATTATAAATTATAAATTATAAATTATAAATTATAAATTATAAATTATAAATTATAAATTATAAATTATAAATTATTATAAATTATAAATTATAAATTATAAATTATAAATTATAAATTATAAATTATAAATTATAAATTAATTATAAATTATAAATTATAATTATAATTATAAATTATAAATTATAAATTATAAATTATAAATTATAAATTATAATTATAAATTATAATTATAAATATAAATTATAAATTATAAATTATATAAATTATAAATTATAAATTATAAATTATAAATTATAAATTATAAATATAAATTATAAATTATAAATTATAAATTATAAATTATAAATTATAAATTATAAATTATAAATTATAAATTATAAATTATAAATTATAATTATAAATTATAAATTATAAATTATAAATTATAAATTATAAATTATAAATTATAAATTATAAATTATAAATTATAAATTATAAATTATAAATTATAAATTATAAATTATAAATTATAAATTATAAATTATAAATTATAAATTATAAATTATAAATTATAAATTATAAATTATAAATTATAAATTATAAATTATATAAATTATAAATTATAAATTATAAATTATAAATTATAAAATTATAAATTATAAATTATAAATTATAAAATTATAAATTATAAATTATAAATATAATTATAAATTATAAATTATAAATTATAATTATAAATTATAAATTATAAAATTATAAATTATAAATTATAAATTATAAATTATAAATTATAAATATAAATTATAAATTATAAATTATAAATTATAAATTATAAATTATAAATTATAAATTATAAATTATAAATTATAAATTATAAATTATAAATTATAAATTATAAATTATAAATTATAAATTATAAATTATAAATTATAATTATAAATTATAAATTATAAATTATAAATTATAAATTATAAATTATAAATTATAAATTATAAATTATAAATTATAAATTATAAATTATAAATTATAAATTATAAATTATAAATTATAAATTATAAATTAATAAATTATAAATTATAAATTATAAATTATAAATTATAATTATAAATTATAAATTATAAATTATAAATTATAAATTATAAATTATAAATTATAAATTATAAATTATAAATTATAAATTATAAATTATAAATTATAAATTATAAATTATAAATTATAAATTATAAATTATAAATTATAAATTATAAATTATAAATTATAAATTATAAATTATAAATTATAAATTATAAATTATAAATTATAAATTATAAATTATAAATTATAAATTATAAATTATAAATTATAAATTATAAATTATAAATTATAAATTATAAATTATAAATTATAAATTATAAATTATAAATTATAAATTATAAATTATAAATTATAAATTATAAATTATAAATTATAAATTATAAATTATAAATTATAAATTATAAATTATAAATTATAAATTATAAATTATAAATTATAAATTATAAATTATAAATTATAAATTATAAATTATAAATTATAAATTATAAATTATAAATTATAAATTATAAATTATAAATTATAAATTATAAATTATAAATTATAAATTATAAATTATAAATTATAAATTATAAATTATAAATTATAAATTATAAATTATAAATTATAATTATAAATTATAAATTATAAATTATAATTATAAATTATAAATTATAAATTATAAATTATAAATTATAAATTATAAATTATAAATTATAAATTATAAATTATAAATTATAAATTATAAATTATAAATTATAAATTATAAATTAATATAATTATAAATTATAAATTATAAATTATAAATTATAAATTATAAATTATAAATTATAAATTATAAATTATAAATTATAAATTATAAATTATAAATTATAAATTATAAATTATAAATTATAAATTATAAATTATAAATTATAAATTATAAATTATAAATTATAAATATAAATTATAAATTATAAATTATAAATTATAAATTATAAATTATAAATTATAAATTATAAATTATAAATTATAAATTATAAATTATAAATTATAAATATAAATTATAAATTATAAATTATAAATTATAAATTATAAATTATAAATTATAAATTATAAATTATAAATTATAAATTATAAATTATAAATTATAAATTATAAATTATAAATTAAAATTATAAATTATAAATTATAAATTATAAATTATAAATATAAATTATAAATTATAAATTATAAATTATAAATTATAAATTATAAATTATAAATTATAAATTATAAATTATAAATTATAAATTATAAATTATAAATTATAAATTATAAATTATAAATTATAAATTATAAATTATAAATTATAAATTATAAATTATAAATTATAAATTATAAATTATAAATTATAAATTATAAATTATAAATTATAAATTATAAATTATAAATTATAAATTATAAATTATAAATTATAAATTATAAATTATAAATTATAAATTATAAATTATAAATTATAAATTATAAAATATAAATTATAAATTATAAATTATAAATTATAAATTATAAATTATAAATTATAAATTTAATTAAATTATAAATTATAAATTATAAATTATAAATTATAAATTATAAATTATAAATTATAAATTATAAATTATAAATTATAAATTATAAATTATAAATTATAAATATAAATTATAAATTATAAATTATAAATTATAAATTATAAATTATAAATTATAAATTATAAATTATAAATTATAAATTATAAATTATAAATTATAAATTATAAATTATAAATTATAAATTATAAATTATAAATTATAAATTATAAATTATAAATTATAAATATAATTATAAATTATAAATTATAAATTATAAATTATAAATTATAAATTATAAATTAATAAATTATAAATTATAAATTAATACAATTATAAATTATAAATTATAAATTATAAATTATAAATTATAAATTATAAATTATAAATTATAAATTATAATTATAAATTATAAATTATAAATTATAAAATTATAAATTATAAATTATAAATTATAAATTATAAATTATAAATTATAAATTATAAATTATAAATTATAAATTATAAATTATAAATTATAAATTATAAATTATAAATTATAAATTATAAATTATAAATTCTAAATTATAAATTATAAATTATAAATTATAAATTATAAATTATAAATTATAAATTATAAATTATAAATTATAAATTATAAATTATAAATTATAAATTATAATTATAAATTATAAATTATAAATTATAAATTATAAATTATAAATTATAAATTATAAATTATAAATTATAAATTATAAATTATAAAATTATAAATTATAAATTATAATTATAAATTATAAATTATAAATTATAATTAAATTATAAATTATAAAATTATAAATTATAAATTATAAATTATAAATTATAAATTATAAATTATAAATTATAAATTATAAATTATAAATTATAATTATAAATTATAAATTATAAATTATAAATTATAAATTATAAATTATAAATTAATAATTATAAATTATAAATTATAAATTATAAATTATAAATTATAAATTATAAATTATAAATTATAAATTATAAATTATAAATTATAAATTATAAATTATAAATTATAAATTATAAATTATAAATTATAAATTATAAATTATAAATTATAAATTATAAATTATAAATTATAAATTATAAATTATAAATTATAAATTATAAATTATAAAATTATAAATTATAAATTATAAATTATAAATTATAAATTATAAATTATAAATTATAAATTATAAATTATAAATTATAAATTATAATTATAAATTATAAATTATAAATTATAAATTATAAATTATAATTATAAATTATAAATTATAAATTATAAATTATAAATTATAAATTATAAATTATAAATTATAAATTATAAATTATAAATTATAAATTATAAATTATAAATTATAAATTATAAATTATAAATTATAAATTATAATTATAAATTATAAATTATAAATTATAAATTATAAAATTATAAATTATAAATTATAAATTATAAATTATAAATTATAAATTATAAATTATAAATTATAAATTAATAAATTATAAATTATAATTATAAATTATAAATTATAAATTATAAATTATAAATTATAAATTATAAATTATAAATTATAAATTATAAATTATAAATTATAAATTAAAAAATTATAAATTATAATTATAAATTATAAATTATAAATTATAAATTAAAAAATTATAAATTATAAATTATAAAATATAAATTATAAATATAAAATTATAAATTATAAATTATAAATTATAAATTATAAATTATAAATTATAAATTATAAATTATAAATATAAATTATACATTATAAATTATAAATTATAAATTATAAATTATAAATTATAAATTATAAATTATAAATTATAAATTATAAATTATAAATTATAAATTAATAAATTATCAATTATAAATTATAAATTATAAATTATAAATTATAAATTATAAATTATAAATTATAAAATTATAAATTATAAATTATAAATTATAAATTATAAATTATAAATTATAAATATAAATTATAAATTATAAATTATAAATTATAATTTATAAATTATAAATTATAAATTATAAATTATAATATAATTATAAATTATAAATTATAAATTATAAATTATAAATTATAAATTATAAATTATAAATTATAAATTATTAAATTATAAATTATAAATTATCAATTATAAATTATAAATTATAAATTATAAATTATAAATTATAAATTATAAATTATAAATTATAAATTATAAATTATAAAATTATAATTATAAATTAAAATTATAATTATAAATTATAACTTATAAATTATAAATTATAAATTATAAATTATAAATTATAAATTATAAATTAAATTAAATTATAAATTATAATTATAAATTATAAAATTATAAATTATAAATTATAAATTATAAATTTAAATTATAAATTATAAATTATAAATTATAAATTATAAATTATAAATTATAAATTATAATTATAATTATAAATTATAAATTATAAATTATAAATTATAAATTATAAATTATAAATTATAAATTATAAATATAATTATAAATTATAAATTATAAATTATAAATATAAATTATAAATTATAATTATAAATTATAAATTATAAATTATAAATTATAAATTATAAATTATAAATTATAAATTATAAATTATAATTATAAATTATAATTATAAATTATAACTTATAAATTATAAATTATAATTTAAATTATAAATTATAAATTATAAATTATAAATTATAAATTATAAATTATAAATTATAACTTAATAAATTAGTAAATTATAAATTATAAATTATAAATTATAAATTATAAATTATAATTATAAAATTAAATTATAAATTATAAATTATAAATTATAAATTATAAATTATAAATTATAATTAAAATTATAAATTATAAATTATAAATTATAAATTATAAATATAAATTATAAATTATAAATTATAAATTATAAATTATAAATTATAAATTATAAATTATAAATTATAAATTATAAATTATAATTATAAATTATTAAATTATAAATTATAAATTATAAATTATAAATTATAAATTATAAATTATAAATTATAAATTATAAATTATAAATTATAAATTATAAATTATAAATTATAAATTTAATTATAAATTATAAATTATAAATTATAAATTATAAATTATAAATTATAAATTATAAATTATAATTATAAATTATAAATTATAAATTATAAATTATAAATTATAAATTATAAATTATAAATTATAAATTATAAATTATAAATTAATAAATTATAAATTATAAATTATAAATTATAAATTATAAATTATAA